>JAHUTJ010067465.1:0-15882 GCA_036250325.1 Characodon lateralis
TCCTGGTCTGAACCCTGGGTTGTCAGAGGTTTGGAGAACTAATAAATTCGGCCAGATTCCTAGAAAGAAGAGCTGCTCCATCCAAAGTGAGATGGATGATGTCTCTCTGGATCAGACCAGGTTTTACCCAAAATGTTCGCCAATTATCAATGTAGCCCACATTGTTTTCTGGACACCACCTAGACAGCCAGCGGTTGAATGACAGCATGTGGCTAAACATGTCGTCACTGGTCAGATCAGGGAGGGGACCAAAGAAAATTACAGAGTCCGACATTGTTTTGGCAAACTTACACACCGGAGCCACACTAACTTTGGTGACCTCCGACGTAATCGGGTGTCATTACCGCCAGCGTGAATAACAATCTGTATTTACACTTATCCTTAGCCAGCAGTTTCAGGTAGGATTTGATGTCGCCCGTTCTGGCCCCTGGCAGACATTTGACTATGGTCGCTGGTGTCTCTAGTGCCACGTTTCTGACCATGGAGCTGCCAATTACCAGAGTTAGCATCTCAGCTGGTGTGTTGCTGAGCGGGGAAAATCTGTTAGAAATGCAGACTTGTTTGTGGTGACCTGTGGGCTGGAATCTAGGACTACGCTTTCTACATACCATCACCCATCTGGCCTGAGGCCCTGGCTGCACGGGCTCTGGTGAAGGACTGCTACGGGGAGCTACCCTCGGTGGGTTTGCGCTGGTTTTTCAACAGCGCAGAGCCGGGCCTCCAATTCCGACACCCTCGCCTCCAAATCTACAAAAATGCTACATTTATTACACATACCATTATCACTAAAGGAGGCAGAGGAGTAACTGAACATCTGACAGAGAGAGCAGGAGAGAGGAGGAGACTCAGAGAGAGAAACAGCAGAACGGGTAGCCATGGTGGAGCTAAAGCTAACGCTAAGCTAGCGACCCCTTACCACTACTAGAAAAACCGTTCAAGACATGAAGAGTCCCCAAACGTTAAAAGCAGCAACAGAAAGTATGTGTTTTAACGTGCTTATGTATTATTACAAGTAAGAGGTATCACAGTAGAGAGAAATCAAATCAAACGAGAAAGCCTTCACACACCAAACAATCCACGAGGTGCAACAGCGAAAACAGGAAGTGACGAATACACCTTACCACGCCTGTCGTCCTACTAAGGTAACATTTTAAAACTAGAGTTGGAAGCTTTGAGCGATGTCTGTAGCAGTCACTCCTCCTGGATGAGCATGTAGCGACAGTGGACATTCACTAATGTTGACTTTGCAGCAATACCTTATACTGAGCATGCGTGTAGCAGCAGCGGAGAGGAAGAACTCCCTTTTAACAGGAAGAATCCTCCAGCAGAACCAGGCTCAGTGTGAGCGACCGTCTGCCACGGCCAACTGGGGGTTTAAGAGAACAGAGCAGAGACTGGAAACGAACACAGAATCAGAATACAGAAGCACTGATCCAGGAGTAATTTCTATGGGAAGGAAAAGTAAATTTTAACGGATGTAGCTCCTTTAGTGGTTTCATCTAAGAAAAAACAGAGTTCAGAGTATGAGAGAGAGCACATACAGTTAGTCACAGTAAAATCTCAGTCAGTAGCTATGTATGTCTAGGAGAAAAATAGGGTTAAACAATAAAAGACAGGGCCAAGTGTTTCATTGGTAGAAGGTGAGCATTAAGTTGTTGGCAGCAGAAGCTAGGACGATGCCCCCCTCCAGGAAGATTCAGTCAGGCCAGGTGTAGCTTCTAAGAGAGAAAAGAGAGGGAACATTAAGTTAAAAGCTGAAATAACAGCAAATAATGAAAAATTGGAGAGTATTATGAGAATGTAACAGAGAGAGTGAAAGTGGTCTGCCGGGTGGTTCCTGGTGAGTGGTGTGTGCTTAGGGTTGGTGGTCTTCACCGTGCCCCTACTGATGCACAAAAGGATGTGTGGTGCTGCTGTGGTGGCGCGGGGGGAACTGTGGTTTGGCTGTGTCGTTTTTGCTTGGCTTGCCTGGATGTTGGTGGTTCTGCATCTCGGGGGGGAGTGCAGCCTCTTTGCTGCACATGCTGTGGCCTTTCTAGGTGCCCTTCGGCTTGCTGGGCTGGCGTCTTTCCTGTGGAAACGGTGGTGCATCTAGGGTCTGCTTGGCTGCCTGACTGGATCTGGTGGTTTCGGTTTGTTTGTCTATGGGGGATGCATGTGCGTATGCTGCCCGGACCTTGTATTTGGGTAGGCCTGCCATTTTGGGTCGGGAGTGGCTTATTGGCAGCCCGGTGTTTGTGTGGGATAGGGTTAGGGTCGTTGGGGACTGGGGTCAGGGCAGGGGGTCAGGATCTGGGCCAGGGTCGCTCGACTTCAGGAAATGCTGGCACCAGTCTGGGCTGGTGCTGGGGCGGTATGCTTGTCTCCACCCCCGGGGCGAAAGGGACCACCTCCTGGGTCTGGGGGCCGTCTGGGGAATGTATGATCGTGACTGTGTGTGCCTGCTTTTTGTGTCAGGTTGGGTCTTGGACGGCTCCCTCTTCTGGATCAGTTTAGGTCCCCCATCAAATCTGAGGCCTATTTCCTCCCTGCCACACTACCTTCCAGTGATTGGTATCTCTGACGCTGGTGTATTTGTGGTTCTCAGTGTCCAGGGCTGGGTGCTTTGGTGTGTGCCAGCTCACTCCCAGTGGCTGCTTGCCTGGGCCTGGACCACTGGGCTCTGTCGGGCCTCTGCTTGGGGAGTGATATGTCCCGGGGTCTCGGGTCTCTGGGTCCAGGCTGGATCTGCTCTGGCGGGGCCTGTGGACTCTTTGCTCCAGCTCCCTTGGGCTTCTGCACTGTGGTTGCTGGGAGGTTTCCCTGGGGCTCTCCTCTGCTCTTCGTCTGCCTCTGGGTCTGAGCATGATTCAGGTGTTAACAGACACACAAATACTCTATATTGAGCCACATTATTGAGCTGCATTTGCCTCTAATTACATTTTGCATGCATAAGTACCGTGCACTTTTCGGTGCATTAGATTCTGTTATAGATAGGAATGTCTGCATCAAAGAAAAGTGCATTAAACTTGCCATCATTGATCAGTTTAGCTTGCCCCTTTATTCACCTTCACAGCCTCCCTGTGCTTCTGAAGCCACCAACCTTCTCATAAAGCAGGTCTTTCGTTTTTACACAATCCCTTCAGAAATCGTCTCTTACCATTGTCACCAATTTATTTCTTACGCACACTTACACTCTGTGAACACAGTACACAGTGGTTCTATGACAAGACTTTGCTAGGCATGCTGCCACCAGTAGCAACACCCCACTTCAATGAGCACTGCAGCAGCTTATAGTCTTGAGGTGTTTCTTGGGGTTTGACATTTATGGTCTTGGTAGGAAATTCACACTTAAGCATTTATTGACGTGAACGCGTATCTCAATGACCCACCAGCACATCCTGTGGGTTTTTTTACATAAATGTATCTTCTTAAAACCTGTGAGATTTTGCAGCAACCTGTTTGAAGGTGTGAAATAATGTGAAACTCGGGACAAGGGTGTTAATTTGAGACTTAAATCTTGAGACCATTTCCGCTGTTTAACAAGTGTTTTATGTTTTGTTTTGTTTTTGGTGTTTTTTCCAGCCTTCTTTGTTTGGAAGGCACTTGTTACTTTCACAATGTTTCACAATTCAATACTTTTGTTAAGGTCAGAAACAACTTCCTGGACGAGTGAGAGAATAAATAGCTCATTAGATTTTTCAGATATAAAATGCTGGGCATTTGTTACTTGTTACATTTGCAAAGAGCTACATCTCCCACATAGAATAAAATCCCTCAAACTTAACATGTCGCTTGTTGTGTTTGTTGCAGTCTGTGTCTCATTCAGTGATCTCTCTTCTTAACATGTATTATTAGCTTCGGAGAGTGAGACAACTCTAATCCACAGGTTCAGTCTGAACTTCTGCAGAGGCGTCAATGTCTCTGCCATTGTGGGTTTCCTGCTTTATTGAGCGTAGAGGTGAAGGGCTACGGCTACATTTCCTAACAACAACGAAGCTAAAACATCCTTCATAAACAACTTATAGAGGAAGCCATTTTGTGACTTTAATCAAAGTGCTACAGATGACAGCAATAAATAGAAAGCACTTCTTTCAAAACACAACTTGTTCTAAACCAGTATGGTAATCATTGTTTACAGGTTAATGTTGGCAAAAATGGGTAAATTTGGATCAAAGTATTATTAAAAATATACTTCCTGTAAGAGTATTGTCATGCAGGTAGATTTTTGTTGGGCCTTATTTCTATTTTTACTTCTAATGACTTCTTATGTAGCACTACATGAACTATGAAAGTGGGTCAGTGGAGCGACATAGACTGCACTATTAGCTCTACAGATCCAGACCTAAATTCAGGAGAAATATACCTCCTGTGATTTGACAGCAAACTTTTCACCTTCAGTTTTATGATGAGATTTACACCCTTTGTTGATTATTTTGATGTTCTGCATAATAATGCTTTGAAAGAGGTTTATGAACTTTAAAGTTTTCCTTTTAACAAACATAATTTTTTT
The DNA here is from genome assembly GCA_036250325.1 of Characodon lateralis. Taxonomy (NCBI): domain Eukaryota; kingdom Metazoa; phylum Chordata; class Actinopteri; order Cyprinodontiformes; family Goodeidae; genus Characodon; species Characodon lateralis. The sequence goes on from JAHUTJ010067465.1 coordinate 4,493, forward strand.
TATTTGTGCCGTGGTACAAAAAGATTGACCACCTTCCTTTCAGTGTAGTTATATCACAGGTGCAGATAAAACTGTAAATAAAACACAACTGAAATACTTTATCTAATTAGTAGGTTAACTGCTATAAAAAAGGAACAGATGTGCTATAACAGCATTGTCTAGTTGTGTTGGGATCTTCCAAAGGAAAACTTGCAGCAACCAAGACTTTGCATCAAAGTGGCACCCCATTTGAAGAACCTGTTACCAGATTCAGGATGGGAAAGCAATTGTGTAAACTCGGTTTGGTAAAACAGGAAACCCACAAAGACAAACAGCCCGCATGCTTCTGCGGAGGCTTAGGTGCAGACAGACTAAATCTCCAGATAAGTACAATGTCACTGAGCGTAATTCATGAGTCATGTCAGCAAAACAATTATGTTAAGAGATACACAAATTATGCCAAAATGAAATAGTTCTGTCATTTGATTTATAGTAAATCTTAGAAGATGTTGAAGTATACAAAACAAGACAAAATACGCATTTTTATATACCAACTATATTTTTTGAATAGTTTTATCAGATGCAGATGAAATGGCTCTGACTATCAGAATGACTTAACCAAAACCCTTAACTGTTAACCACTCCAGCTTTTCTGTTAATGTTCTATTTAGTTGAGACAGAAAACAACAAAAGACTAATGTAGAAAGTCTTAGTCATAACAGAGCACAGGAGTGACCACGGACTACCAATAAAAATTATGATTTGTTTCTGTACATCTAATCACTACTTTTGTCATGGTTCCGCTTATCTACATGTTCCAGCCAATGTGTACATACAAGATAAACGAATATATAAAAGCATAGTGGGATCAAGGATGTCTGTAGGAATATCCACTGTGGTCGCACTTGATCCAGAAAGAGAATTACATTTACCATGCTAAATTTTCTCACTTCTCCCAAGTGAAAAGGCATGGAGTGTGGTGCCAGTCCCAATGACTGACCTATTGAAGTGCAGAAAATAACTAAATACAGCTTTCTCCTGGGGATCTCTGTCTATTGCAATTTTTTTGAGAGGAGATTTTGATAACAATATAGAGGAAGACATCTCAGAATGTGAGGACCACTTTTCTGAAATGGAAGAGTCTGACAGTGACTTTAAAGAAGAACAAATGAAGTCCTGCATCAGCCAAAGCGTAGACAAGCCCAAGGTCAACCCTGCCAACCGCAAACCAACGGACCAGCCAGCCCGCAGGTATCAGGTGAAGAAATACAGTATGCTTCTCAAAAACTGGTGAATGTGAATGCGTCACAAACTACATTAACTTTTGTGAGGACAACACTGTGCCTCTCATGAAGGTACAGTGTTTCTCTAATAACAACCCCCGGATCAACCCTGAAATAAAGCCTCTACTTAAGAAGGAGAGAGGCTTTAGATCAGGAAACAAGGAGAAGCTGAGAGCTTTGCAGAAGGAACGAAAGGGGAAGATAAGGAATGGAAGAAGATCCAGAGAAAATGGAAGACCAGCTGCAGCAGAACAACATATGTGGGGTTTGAAAGAGCCTAAAGACATTTTCAGGTCACAAACCAAAGGCTGTAGGAGATTTAGGGTGTGCGAATAATCTGATGGTCTCCCCTGCTTATCTTAAACGACTGCCTGCTTTTCTTCCCAGAACTTCCCAGATCATCACCCATCACCTACCCTCTCCTCTTCAGAGAACTCCATCCCACAGCTTCCCTCCTCCACCACCATACTGTCCCTTTCAACACTTTAAGTGGGGAACAAGTTATGGAAAATCAAGGTGAAAAAGGCTACAGGTCCAGATGGCATCAGCTCCAGGCTCCTGAGCTGCAATTTATTTTCATCTCAGAGAAAGGTGTTAGACAAACTCATCAGAAAGGCCAGCTCTGTTCTAGGATCTTTGATCCATTTGGTGGAAGACAAAAGAACTCAAAAATAACCTCATTTTTGGACAATGTCTCCTACCCCATACATAAAGCTGCTGCAGAACAAGTAAGCTTCTTCAATGACAGACTGCTGCATCCTAGGTGCACAACAGAGCGTTATCGCAGATGCTTCTTCCCAGCAGCTGTTTCTTCATAACTATCTCTGTTCCCAACAGTGATGGTTATACAGAGTCAATAAGTTATACATTTCTGCCGTTATTCTCACAGTTGTTTCTCTGTACAAATATATATGCATATTTGGACATTTTTTAAATCACCCCTACTCAGTTGCACATTTCTTTGAATCTGAGTATGCTTTACTTTTAAGGTCAGCACAGCATTTTGTTCATATGCTGTGCTTTCACATGCTTTTCATTTGCCCTTACTGTACAGTCTCTTATTCTTACTTTCATTTTGTATATTTTACCTTTGTGTGAAACTGCACACTTCAACTTACCTGTCACTTTGCTGCTGGTACACCTGAGGAACAATGAAGGTTATTTCAATTCAATTCAATTCAATTCAATTCAATTCAGTTTCAATTCTAGTATAAAGAATAGGCCTGTCAACTCTTTCAGGTTTGTGAACATGGCCTATACATATTAGGTATCCTAAGTGTCAAAGAAAAGCAAGAATATGCTACTCATGAGCACACTGCACAGGTATGGGAGAATGTTTGGTGAGGAGCATTAAAAAACAGAAATGATCCTAGATTATAATACCACAAAAGGAGTGGTGGACAGTATCGACAAGCTGGGGACTGCCTACACCTGCAAAAAAGGACCCCAAGCTGACTGCTGTTGGTAATTAAATAATATTTTAAAGTGAACTGCACATTGCAGTGTATTTTGCTTTGTGCAGCCTTTTAACATATTTAATAAGGAACGTTCATTTTTGTAATGAAGCCGATCAAGTTGAGTATTATGTCTAATTAAAAGCTCGTTCAGCTGTTCATCCATTAAACTCAGTGTGAATACTCACAAAGTTGCAACAACCTAAACACTCCCCAAATTGACATCATGCACCTAACCCAGCTAAAGAAAACCTCAAAATAAAATGTTCCATTCAAGCAGCCAATCAGTTGCTACATCTCCTTTCATGGAAAAATCTGCGTCATAACTTCACCCAATAAAACCTGAGAAACTGTCACTTAGGTCACTGAGGATCCAGGTCACCATCACTCATGGATGTATTGCAGATGATTCTGGTTGTCCTCTGTGGTAATTTTAAGATTTACCAACATTTAGATAACAATGACCATGATCTGTAGAAATATTCTAAAGAATATTCCAAGTTTAAATCTGCTTAATGTCTGAGCTTTAATACCAGAACAATATGTATATGCTTTCTTAATTGTATTTGTGTTTCAGGACTTGTTTCCTGGAGTCAACGCTCCATTTCTGCTTCAATGCTGGAGACGACTGTACGGCGTGGAGACAACGTCACCCTCTACTGTGACTGCAAAGTTTTGACTGGAGTATATATAGTTTGGTTCAGGAACTGTTCCCATCAATACCAGCCTACTCTTGTTGTAAAATCAAATCAAATTGAAGAATTGGAAAATATATTTCCTCGTTTTAAAATTTTAAAGAATGAGTCGTCCAACTCGTATGACCTGGTGATCAGAAACATCACAAATTCTGATGAGGGACTTTATTACTGTGGAACGTTTGAGACAAAGGTGGAAAAAGACACAAACAAAAACATTTACAGTAAAGAAATTTACATCTATGGGAACACCACCACAATAGTCTCATTATGTAAGTATCATTTCTAATTATATCATAATAACAGTGCCTCTGTAAATATAATTATTTTGCAAAAGTTTGACCAAATGTTTCTCACATTCATATGCAACTGTTATAAAAACAGGTGAAACATCACGTATTTACCAAATATATTTTTGTTGTAAATGTAATATTTTAAAAATACAAATAGAAAATTTTTGAGAAATCCTTCAAATTCTTTGTTAGAGAGAATCATGTGCTGTGTGCATTTAAAAAGCTGAGCATATCTGCAATTGAGAAAGTGACCTCAAATTTATTCGGTTGCTTAGGATCGACTTATAATTCCTGTTGATTGCTATGATTAATGAAATGCTGCAAATTTTCAAAATGTATTGGTAGAGATCAGGTGTTACAGCTATAAACATCCACAGTCTCTCCAGGTACATAAAACAATAATTTTCATCTGTTTGTGTTGGACCTACACTCTCAACACCCATTTAGCCATTATTGGTTGATACTGATTTTAAAAACCAATAATTGATAAATAATCAACTGTTTTTTTTAAATTGTTTTTAGCAGTGGATTTTCAACCTTTCTGGAAGGGAAAATGCATAAATAATTCACTAAATGTGAAAAAAAAAGATACTATTTCAACCATTCCAAAATGTTTTACTCTTTTTAGATCTAGAGTCCAATTTCCTGCATCCAAATATTTCCAGAACAGTTGAGGATTGTGGTGTGTGCTGGAAGCTGTTGTTCTCTGTGTGTCCGGCTGGTTCTGTTCTCTCAGCTCTCTTCTCCTCACTTTTGGTTTACCTGCTTTGCCAAAAGTCAGGTACTTACAATATTTGTCACTTTCATGTTTATAATGAAAATTTTTAAAAAGAAGTTTTTTCATTTTCAATTTTTTTACATTGGACACTTTTTCTAATCTGCAGCAAACACTCAAGCTGAGAAAAACAGACCTGACACTTTAAGACAAACAGAAGAAACACAGGTAACAAACAAACAACCATTTATGCATTTTTATGGTAAATAAAATTTACCACATGGTGATAATTTTGATTATTAAATCCTAGGATGAAAATGTGTGTTATGCTGCCCTTGAAATCAATCAGCCATCACAGAGGACAAAAAGGAAGAGGACGATCCAGAGTTCAGATTTCAGCACATACTCTGCCATCAAGACATTCCATGTGGAGGAGATTCATATTTAAGTTAGAGGTTAAAACAGAAATAAATGGGGAGTCTTTATTGTATTCTTTTATCCTATGTCCATTTAAAACTGAAGACAAATAAAAAATGAGAATCGTTCATCTTCACTAATGTGAACTAATATGTAGTTTTCAGACAGCTTCTGATGTGATGGTATTTAAATCTCTCTTCATCAGGGTGAAGCCCTTTTCACTCATGGACTGACTTTTCCTGACCTGTCTGCAGTGGCTTCATGTCTGAAAGCAAATGTATTCAACATTTATTCTAGTAGTCTAGTGCGCTATATAAAAACAACTTTGCAAAAAACGGGAGGTAATCTTCTAACACATCGTACTCTTCTAATAATAATCTTTCTATAAATTTGCAGTAGCAATAATAATACATGCATGTTTTCTTTTTTTTGACTTTGGACATAAAAATATGTTTGTAACCAATTACAATGTCATTTACTTTAACTTGAATTTAATTTGTAATGACTTTGAACATTTTAACTTCAGATCTTCTTTGACAATTTACTTTTACAACTAACTTTGTACACCTGAAAAATTAGGTCTGTTTTAAGTCTTTTACAAGTAATAAAATACAAATGTCCACTTGTGGCCGTGTGCAGAGAAATCCCACCCCAAACAAATTTATAGAACTAAGCTTGATTTAATTTTTACAAGACATCTCACATAATATTTAAAAAAGCTACTTCAGGTTTAACTGACAGCTGTGATATTTTAGACTCAAACAGTGGTGTTAGAATATACACCATGTTTAGTCAATAAAGTCATCAGGTAGGTGGCTTATTGACAGAGGACAAGATTTTCAAGTTATTCTTAGATGTGAGTTTAGTAAGAACTGAGTTTTAAAACCGTAACTGAAATAATTTAGTAAAATATTTTAAGATGTGAATAGTTGTTAAACCTGGAAGAGTCATCAAGGCTACAATTTCTAAGTTCGGCCACCACTCCTGGGAAGGTTCACCACTGTTCCATTCTTTTCACCATTTGTGGATAATGATTCTCAATGTGGTTCACTGGAGTCTCAAAGCTTTAGAAATTGCGTTTTTAACCTTTTCCAGGCTGATGGATCTCAGTTACTTTCTTTCTTATTTGTTCCTGAATTTCTTTGGATCTCAGCATGATGTTTAGATTTTGAGGATCTATTGGTCTTCAGTTTCACAAGGAGGTCCTATTTAAATGGAAGGATAAATGGACTGAACTTACACTACGGGTCAAACGTTTTAGACACATGTTCTCATTTAATTGTTTTCTTCATGTTTATGACATTGAATGTAGATTCTCACTGAAGGTATCAATACTGTGAATGAACACATATGCAATAATGTAGCAAATAAAAAATTGTAAAAGAACTTTAGATATGTTTTATATTTTAGATTCCTTAAAGGTAGCTGCCCCTTTGCGATGATGACTGAAATATTAACTTTTGGCCATCTCTCAATGAACCTCTGGGAAGTTCTTTCAAGACCCTTTGGAAAACCATTTCAGGTGACCACCTCATGAAGCTCATGGAGAGAATCCCAATGGAGAAAAGCAGTAATCAAAGCTTAGAGTGGCTATTTTTAAAATCTCAAAAAATAAAATGTTTAGTTATTTCACACTTTTTGTTTACTATATAATTCCAGTTTTGTTGCCTCTGGTGAGATTCTAGAATATATATAGTCATGGAAAAAAGACCCTTTAATTTAGACAATCTATCTAAAACCTTGACTGGAAGTCTCTATAGCCCCTTTCGAGTCATACCGACCACTAAAAGTAATTTACACTTTGTCAAAATGAGGTGAGATCTTTCCATGTATCCTTGCAGAAATTAATTAAACCCTCATAATTAGATCAATGACATATACAGCAGTAAATGTTCACATTTTAAAGCTACGAAGTCTAGGGGGCCCATTTGGTGTATGTTTTAATTCTTCTTTCTTTTGTAAGTGTATCACTATGATTGAGTTTAACAACAATCATATATGATGAAATGAGAGCCTAATCTTTAGAGTATCAAATAGATAATGGTCATATAACATGGATAAGATGTCATGAAACAGTAAAATTGGTATATCGTCACACTGGAACTGAGGACTGAAGAGGCCTGTATGGTGTCACACATTAACTGTGACTGTCTTATCTTTTTCAGAAGTCTTAATTGTCTTATCTTTTTCAGAAGTAGAAAACTGCAAGTATAATCAAAGAAAAATGTATGATGATTTTCTATTTTTCTACAATTATTAAATGTAATGAAGAGGGGTAATGTTAATCAATTCTGATGTATGAATAAAAATGAAGTGATGGGTTGTTGTTTTTTTTTTGTTTTTTTGCTGTAACTGGTGTGTGAGCAAGAGGCAGAGAAATACTGTATTAGAAAGCTTGAGGCTGAGCAGATAAGGAGGGCACCATGGCCTGGGAGCGAGAAGCGGCAGAGTCATAACATTAGGACGGGAGGGGCAGAGGAGAGCCAGCTTCACGGGAACTGGGCATGTATGGAAGGTCAACGAGCAAGCTCAAGCCATAACAAGCATGGGAGCGAGAAACGAGAAGCCAGGTGCACGCTGATTTTCGTCAGTCTGAAGTTTGAAAAACAGGCAAAAGTCATGGCACCAGGATGGGAGCGGGAGTCATGAAGGTCGAAAAACAGGCAAAAGTCGTGGCACCAAGACGGGAGCGGGAGTTGTGAACGCCGAAAAACAGGCAAAAGTCATAACACAGGGAGCCAGCTGCGGGCTGTTTACGACTCTGTCTGCGGAGGCTGGGAGACAGCACTGAAAAGTCATGGTGACCACGTAACTCAATGATGCGAAAGCTTGCCCAGCAACAGGGGATGAGCAGTGAGGCTATCTGTAATATAAAAACTGTGCCAAAGAAAGAAACAAGGTTGTTTCCTTGCAGAAGGCCACCGAACAAGATCGGACGGAGAAAGAAGCTACAGATGAATCAGAAGACCGGAGACGCTGCTCCGCTGACAATTCTGCATTATAAAGAGGATCAACCCGTGTGCCCTGAGAAGAGCTGCAACTCAAAATTGAGAATCTGAATTTCATCTGTTGCATTTTTACCAAGACAACTGAAGTGAACTTGGTCAGTGAACAACTGATTGCTCTAAGTTTCAGGCTACTGGAAGTCCTGAACCAACATCAATTACACCTCAAAAGTTTCCTTCAACTATTCAGCCTCTGGAAGCTACTGACTTTTGAAACAAAGTTTCTGTTTTTTAAATTAAATTCTTTTTGTTTTTTTTTCTTTTTTTTTCCAGCTTGACCTTCAAAACCCTGAGCATCAGCGCCTTAGAGGAAGAAAACTGAAGATTTGCCTTTCACCCAAGAAGACAATCACTGGTTGCCTACCAGTTTCAGCATTAAGGAAAGATAGGTTAAGGTGATTAATTTATTTCTATTATTCAAATAATTAAGTTTTGCTGCTTCTTAAGCTGTTACTGACCCCTGAAAAAGCATTACTAATTAAAGAAAGCATATACAATTCTAGATTTATTGTGGACAGTCAATTATTTGAGTCGCCTTATTTTTAGGTTTTTCATTAGTGGTAAAAAGTCTTGTTGCCTGGTTCCAAATGATTTTAGGAGGTTTTTATAGGTTGCCTTAAGCTAAACCTGTTAAAACAATGCCCTTGGGGCTTGTGCCGAGCCACTAAAATTAACCTAACCCATATACCAATTGCAAGTTGTAAAATAGGGAATGAGCAGCCGTTAACAGAAGTGACTGTTGAGGAGTGGATGACTGCTGTGGGGTATTCGGTCGTCCAGACCACCAGTTGAAAAAGGCCGAGACTTTTGGATGCAGGCTGTTAGAGGTTAGGCGTGTCATTTCCTGACACCAGCTTAAACAGATTTTCCAGTAAACCTGCTTAGTAAGACCTTCCAGGTTTAGGGAAGTCCGGACCTGTCGGATGGAGAGCTTGATTGAGCAATCCCCTTAGAAATAGGGAAGTAGGAGGGAGGGGTTAGCTCATCAGACAACGATAGGTGGCGCCTGAACAGGGACCCAGACGAGAGATAGAGGGGTCCCAGATGAAGGATGCTCAGCAGAATTACAACATTTAAAGGCCAGTCTGATCTTTTCTGGAATTTCCAAACTAAATCACAGTAACCTACTCCTAACTCAGCCAGGAACAGGAGGAGTAATGGCAGACTTCCCGTGATGTCACTGTTTGAATAAAAACAAACAGACCTCTTCTACACAAGTCCCCAATGAAGCTGGAAGGAGAGATAGCTTGCTAATGTCTCTTTGTTGGCAAACAGACAAGACTCTTCAAACTGGATCCTAGAGTGTCATACGATCACGGGATCATATGCACAAAGTTACGTAGGGTTTTCCTGTTATTATTAGTATTTGTATGTCAAGTGCCAACTTTTTACCATTCAACGTAAAGAAATAAGAAAAAGCAACAAATACACACAAAAAGAACATTTGATACAGTTTTTAGTTTTTCACATATGGTAACACACAGATGTCCAACTGTGGCCATGTTTAAACACTGTAAGAGTAGTCTATTGAACTAACTTAATTTATGGATGACATTTCAACTCTAGTCCTTCAGTCCTTTAAAATACAAACTACACAAATGTAGTAATTAAATCACTCCCTGACCCATTTGTCTACCATGTGGACTGTTCAGGCAACTGTTACATGTGAGCTTTTTATGACTGTAAGAGTTTAAAGGTCTGAATGGTTGTCCAGTCTCCTTGGCAGAAGAGTCAAGGCTGCACTGTGTACATGTAAAACCAGCTCTGTGGATCAGGGCGTGCTCCACTGAACAACATAAATTGGTGTAACATAAAATTTGCATCTTTCAGTGACTCTAGGTTTTTCTACAGATGAGTACATTGAGGTCAGGTTACTATGAACACATGGTATGCATAAATAAGCATTCTGAAGTAAACTACCACTCAAAGCACGCACTAGGCAAATAATAGTGTGAGGTAAACCACAAGCACAGGAAGAAAAACATGTGATGTCTTCTCCTCTGTTCTTCCATTCATTTTCTAAACTTTTCTTGAAAACTCCTGTCTGTTCAGAATTTTAACATCACTGGCATCAATAGTTTTTACCATCAATAACATTTGGAGATTTAGATATCTTATTGTGTCCTCTTTTTCCTGTGACTGACTTATATTGTTCAATGTCGATTTTATGTAACCTCAGATCAAACATAATCTTTGACCTTTATATTTAATTTCCTCAATTCCTCAGTTACAAGAACATTTCCTGATGTGTATGTTTGAATGGGAGGATGTGTCTGTGGGAGGACCTGTAAGGTTGAACAAACATGCAAGGGACAGAACCTATAGACAATGACATTGTATTTCTTTTGCTTTTAAACAGACATGAGGCAGTGTCTCTCATATTCTGATAGTAACTAAACCCCAAATCAACTTTTTTTTTGCAGATAAACTTTATAAATTGGGCCTTAGAGTGCTATTTTTATGTTAATGTGCATTTGATTAATTCTGCAATATTTGTCAAAAAAACGTCTTAGTGGTGCCCTCTTCAGTTATAACAGTGGCTACTGCAGTTGAATTTTCCAATTGGTTCAAACGGACCAGCTTTGTACTTCTTGAATTGATAAGGCTCAGGCCCGCTGGGCTCAATAAAGCCTCTTTTAACATGGTAATTGGACCTCTGTTTTGCATTATTGTCAGCACACTGAAATGCAAAAAAGAGGTCCAATTACCATATTGGCTATTCATTGCACTGTTTCTTGTGGACATAAGTCAGTGATGTCTGACATGGGAAAGTTGTCTCTGTAAACTTTACCAAAATCAAAAACCAGAATTTCCTTTTAGAAGCACGTATTAGCAACGAGAAACTAGCTAACTTTGATATACATCAAGCCCTGGGGGTCTCACCTGTTCATGAACCTATGTATTTACTCTTGGAGTGGGGGTCTGGGAGAGTTCTAATTACTTTATTGCCCTGTGTCACACACTTGGTCAGGAAACTGAATCAGAAGGCCGAGGGGGTGATGTTGACTGGGAGTTCACTTACAGAATAACTGTTTCAGTAAGTCCCTGAATAACCTTTGCTCTAAGATGAAAAAAAAAATTTTTAGAAAAGCTACAGGTAACTAAAATTATCATTCCTTTTTCCTAAAATGGAGTCTCTCATGATTCAAAACAAACACATCATCGCTAGAGTCAAATTATAACTTGGTAACAGTATACTGAGGGCTCGTAAAGTTTTTCTTTTAATTTCATTTTTTTTGTCTTACCTCTTTCTCCTGGTTTCCAGTCTCTGGACACAGAAGTGGAAGGTTTGTTCCTTCTACCGATGTAGGAAAGCACAATCTTTATTTACTTTTAGGTCTTTTGTATTTTGAACTGATTTAGACTGGCTCATATATTCAGCAAATAGGTCCTGCTGTAAAGCAAAATGAACTTACAATTCTGTCAGGTTACACAGTTCATTTATTATGATTTCATGTGACAGTTTAATATAAAGTTGATTATACCTTTAAAATATAAAAAGATGCATGTCTTTTTTAGATGTATTAACGCTTGAAAAACATACAGATT
>JAHUTJ010067466.1:3972-15876 GCA_036250325.1 Characodon lateralis
TGCTTCTCAATGGTGAATCCAAACAGCCAAATTCCAGGTCCTTTCTGCCAGATCCGAGCAAACAACTTTCTCCAAGATTTATCCCATTTCACCCCTGAGTCCAGGAACCGCAACCTGCATGCAATCCTGTGTAAGGATCATATCCAGCCTGCGAGTCAGCTCACGTAACATCTCAGTCTGAGTGCTGATCACTCTGCAAATCCCATCATACATGCCAGGCAGCCTTACAATTGCCAGCACAGCTGCTGACATTTTCCAAATTTCTCGATATGCCAGGTAACAGCCAACTCCAAAAAGCAGAAATCCTGATATCAAACATCCAATTATATACACATCTTTGACATCCTCAACTGACATTATCGACAAACACACAATCCTCCACTTCTGCCAGGAGTCTATTGTGTATCTGGAGAAAAACCTGCCCTCTGGACAAGAGGGTTCTCCTCCACCCTGTCTTCTCCTTGAGAAAATTTGATCAATTGCATTGAGAGACCAGCTGACCAAATCCATAACTCAGAATTTTGGAAGATATGCAAAAAGAGGCTCCAAAAAGAAGACAAGACACAGAGCTGAAGCAAGCAGATATGGGAGGGTGCGGGAGACAGAGAAAAATCCTCCTCCACTGAGAGCAGAAAAAAAGACTATTGTCCCTTCAAACCGAAGGGACAATAGTGTCTGGAGCTGGGCCACCACGGTCCTACATCATAGAGACTCCCAGGGGCATTCTGAGAAGGAATAGTTACCACCTTTCACACATCCCAGGGGCACCAGAAACTCCTGGTGATTTACATGAAGCATTACCTGAGGAGAGTCTTCATAATGAACTCCATACACCAGTACCAGATGGAGTCCAACAACTGCAATAGCCAACAGACTTCACTCCCTGAAAGTTGAGTTCACTGAGAAGTAAGAGACCTCCGGCTTATCTGGCTGATTATGTTACTCATAGGAACTGAGTGAGGCATGGGGCAGATAATCCCCATACTCAGGTAGAGGGTTTGGATAGTCCACTCCTCCCTCTTAGTTGCTTAGAACTGAAGTTTAATGCTAAAGATTTTACTTTGTTCTGTGGGATTCATGTAGTACGTCTAATGTTGGACTGTGATTTGAATGGTCTTGAGTTTGTGTTAGTGTTAAATAGTGTCATAGCTAGCTATTCTGTTGCTGGACCAAAGGCAGACAGGCTCGGAGGAAGCAGAGTGGGATCAAAAACTCGTCTTTATTTTTAGAGTTCACTCATTTGCAGGCGAGGAGCAGGTGTACAGATATCCAGTGCACAGTATCACGTAAAAATCCCATCAAAATACATCAAAAGGAAAAAGTTCAAAAGGTTATAAACATTTGTCCAATTACGCTGTATGTAAATGAATGGAGGTTAACTAACAAAGTCAACGGCTTTCAGATCCTTTTTAAAGGGAAATAATGGATGTATTCATTCAGGATAAAAAACTATAATAAAAATCCTAAAGTTTAATACACATTTTAAAATATAATCAGCAGTGGGATAATTTCCATTAGAATCTAATGAGAATTTACTAATATTTAATTGCCATTAGAGGGACTATGTCTCTTGGCTGGCCTGGGAACGCCTTGGGCTCCCCCAGGGGGAGCTGGAGGAGGTATCGGGGGAGAAGGATGTCTGGGTGTCTCTGCTGAGTCTGCTGCCCCCATGACCTGGTCCCGGATAAAGCGGAAGACGACGAGTACGAATAATTGCCATTGGATATTTTAATTGAATTTACACTTTCAGTTACGAGTTTGTTCTACCTGAAGTTACTAAAGTGGCCCTCTTCAAGAAGACGTCACATTTGCCATCCATATGAAAGGGACGTTTTGAAGAATAAAGATATGTATTTTTATCCCATTAAATAAAAAATTATGCCTATTTCACATCTCATATAAGAATAAAACTCTTAGGTAAGTGACATCAAAGCTGAAGGTAATGAACCCAATGAAAAGTATGAACATTTAATTGACTGCTTGGCATTTTTATAAATAATAATGATTGTCTGCTCATCCTTACAGCTTGTATCTAATAAATCTGACCTCTGATCTATGATCTTCTCCACTTGATTGGCAGGATGGGCTCACACATATTGTTTGGTGCCACATTATGACCTCAAATGCGTTGTTCTACTTCATTGTTATACTTGATGTTAAACAAATTTAGGAACCATATCAACTCACCTTAAAAATTAATCCAAATGTCTCTTAATTTGTAGTTTAAAGATGTACAATGCTCTTTTATTCCATCTATGAACTTGTGGATGAGTATTTTTAAATTAATATTTGTTGTTCTTTTTTTTTGTTCTATTTTGTTTTTTGGATATATTTAGTAATAACCCTAAACCTACCAAGACATGACTCTTCACATAAACTCACATGCTAACAAGGAGGATATTAACCAGGACACCCCTTAGAAACTCCGAATGAGCTGCAGAAAATCAAGGGTCATGTAGGCCAATCTTTTCACAAGACAGCTCTAAGTTGTACAGTTCAGAAATGTCCTTGGAAGAGTGTCAAAATAACACCCACTGTGAAAGAAAGCCATAGGTAGTCCGCTTTGTAGGTGGCAAGCCATGTAGGCCACACAGTAAAGGTGTGGTATGTGCTATGAGGATGCTCATTGGCATGAAAGGATGAAGGTGGAAAAAGCCAAAGTGTGGAAGAAAACTTGTTAGTGTTTGAAGAGGATTGGAGTGGAAGTTCACCTTCCAGCAGGACAGCAAGCCTAAACATATAGCCTCTTACACGTGTGTCTAAACAGACTCACTCCTGGAGCTTAAAAAAGCTGCCTGCCTGTCATTCAATGCCTGAGTGTTGATCTGAGTGGTACCTCTAGCCAACTAGACAACTTATTGTTGTGTTTTTCCCCGCTCTCTGAGTTTTGTGTTTTACCTTGTTCTGTACTCCCTGTTCCAGAGTTAGCTCTTCGTTTTCCAGCCAAGGATCCGTTCCTGATTAAAGGGATCTGTCTATCCACAACTTCTTCCTCAAGAAACCACACGGGTGCCAATTCCCATGACCAGCAACTTAAGGCTTCTCCTTTGGCTCCGCTAAGCACCAGGATTAAAACCTGTCCGCCCCCCACACGCTTCACCTCCCCCCCCCGATTCTGATTTGTTTGGATTTTCAACTAAGATCAACTCCTCGTTTATCTCACCATCCTTCCATAACCCTATCTCTGTTCAGTGTCTTCCTTTTCCCTTCCAGTGGCTCGTACACTCGAATACCATGGGGCCATTCCTGGAGTTTACTTTGTTTATTGCCAACAATAAATCTGTTAAAACTTTCTGTTGTCTCCTGAAACTCTCTGCATGTGGGTCCGAAAACTACCTCAGACTATGACACTTCCAGCTGTAATTGCAGCAAAAGGCGTTTCTACAAAATATAACCTCGGGGAGGCTGAATGCAATTATACGCCACAATTTCCAGATTTTTATTTGGTAAAACAAATTTAAAACAATGTATCATTTTTCTTCCACCTTAAGATTATGTAATACTTTATATTGTTTTATCACACAAAACCAATACACCAAGTTTGTGTTTGTAACATGACCAAAAGTGAAAAAGAGTTAGGTTTCTGTCCCATGCTTGTGTCTATCTTACCTATGTGTGGAGTTTGCATGATCTTACTACAAATGACTAAGACTTCTCCAGGTCCTCAGATGTTCCTCCCACAGAGACAAAACATGCAGGCTAGATGGCCTATAAATTTCTTGGAAGTGTAGGTGCATACGGAAGTTGTTGTTTATCTAATTTGTCTCTGTCAGCCCTGTGATGGACTGGCTACCTGTCCAGGATATACCCCATGTCATGGCAGCTGACTTTAGTGATAGGCTCCTACAAGCCGGTTACCCTATTGGATTAGGTTGGTAAAGACCTGCAGTCCCGTGGATGCAGCTTCTGTCATGCAGCAAACCTTAATAGTGAGCATGGATGTGGTGCCAGTGGAAAGAAACATCTATCTCTTAACTGGAAGAAACTTCCGACAGAGCTCAGCATAGTCTGAGTGGCCATCTGCCACAATCTGCTCCCACCTCTGGTTACAAGATAAGGATTATGAACAGAATAAGCACACAAACTACTGAAATGAGGTTCCTCCATTGGGTGGCTGGGCTCTGCCTTTAGAGATAGGGTGAGGAGAACTGTCATCTAGAGGGAGCTCAAAGTGTAGTCACTGCTTCTCCACCTTGAAGGGATTGAATTGAGGTGGTTCAGGCATCCGTTCATTATAAATGCAGGGCATGTCACTTTAGTGGTTTTTGTCAGACCCAAAACTCCCCATATAGCCATTGTAGTCCTTCAGACCTGCTACATGTTGTGATCCCTGGTAATTGCTGGGGAGAGGGATAACTGGGTTCCCCTGTTGCTCCGGGTACTCCCACAACCCAATCAGATAATCAGAGAACAGTGGTAGGTGAAAAGACTTAGGAAATGGATAGATGGGAGCCTGAGAACTTGAAAGCTCTGACTTCCATTTTGTTTCTCAGAGTTTCATGTTCAGTAACCATCAACTGTGTTTGGGTGATCAGTAATTAATACGTTGTTAGCATTTTCAGTGTTTGGATCTGATTACATCCAGAACAAGTGAAGACAGAGTAGGGTATCACTGAGTTATGGATGATTAAAAATGCGGCATCATCAATAAAACTACATAATAACACTCCTCCCACTCAGTTCTTCCACTTCATCTACATAATTTATAAAGTAGGGATACATAGTCCTTGAGTGGGTGTTAACAGGTACTACCAGAAGACATTTACGAGCACTTTTTTCCCCTCTTCTTTCAAAACTACACCAATTTCTTCGCTACAGTAAAGTGTCACCTTAAGTAGTATTACATACACCCACACAAACTGGCAGGGCTTTTCAGCTAGAATCACTTATGTGGGTGTTTGGTGGATGAATGAGTTCCTTAAACAGCCAGAATACACAGGATTTAGAGTTTAAGTTTCATCAACAAAAAAGTTTCTCTGCAATGATACTCAGTTAATTGGAGGTTTACTTTAAAGTCCTGTCTGCATAATGAAAAAGTAGAGTGACTTTCAATAACACCCACAACTTTAGGGTATAGGTAGCAACACATGTCATAGTGGACAAGACAGATAGGTCAGATAACAAACATAAAAAATATTAAGTGCAAACAATTTGACAAATAAAGTGCAGGAGTTATTTTTACAGTAAGAATTTAAAATGTAAGAACAGTAACATTTTATGATTTAAAACACAGACACTGTTCAAATGATCTTCGTTGTCATTTCCCAAGATAGATTGGAGGCTTTCAGTTAAGCAGATTCTGACAGGTTCAGCTCAAATTGGAGGGCATTCCAAGCAGAGGGGGCAGAGAAACTAAAAGCTTTCATTTTAGTTCAAACACGACAAGCAGAGAACTACAAAATGTAATTTGAAGGCATAACAGCTTTCAGTTCTCTGAAGAAAAGTACATAAATAAATTGGAACCAAGCCAAAAAGAGCCTTGTAAATCAGTCATCCAGTGTATATATCGCCTAACATTTAAGGACAGAATGCCAGCTTTAGCATATAGTGCGCAGTGGTGAGTGAGGCAGCTACAACTAGTGATAAATCTCCGACCACACTGGTACACTGGAGTCAAGAACTGTAGACAACTGGTTGAAACACACATACACACATCATTGCCATAATCAGGAGAAGGCAAAAAATTATCTGTTATCAGAAGCTTCAAAGCTCTGAAGGAGAAATATGACTTTGTCTTTAAAAAGAACAAGCTTCAGCCTTTATTTGGAGTTTAAATTTTTAACATGAACTTTGAAAGAAAGCTCCCCATCAATAATTAATTCCAGGTTCTTGTAACTGGTGACCAGTTTGAGAGTTTTACCGTGGGCACTTCAGATTAAGGGGATGAATTTGAACAAAAAAAAGCATTATTTTGGATTTTTCAGCACTTAAAACCAGTTTTGATTTCTCCAGGTGAATATGCCCTGCATTAAAGGCAGACTGCAGAAATTCACATGTCTGTGAGATTGAGTTTGAACAGCTGTGAGTTACATAAATTCGTACAATTTATTGATTAGAATGAATTCAGCGCAAAGCTAAGATGAACTTTAAATACCAATGGGAATCAAACATTTCTTTAAATCCATTGCAAAGGATGAAGTCAAACAGCTGTTTCATCTGGGAGAAAAATAAGACTTATCATCAACTTCCTTTACATTTATCAGTCTTTCTAACTTTTGTATCTCCTGTCCTTCCATCCCTGGATCTCTCCTCTAAACCCTTCATTATTTCAGGCCTTTCCTCAATCTCTGACGTCCTATCAATTTTATTACTATTTATCTCGTCAGCCGTTCTCCAGTCCATTTTGCCTGCTCCTCTTCCTCCGCATCCTTGCCTTGATGTATTAAAATGTCTTGTAAGGATCCAGTCACAGTTCCTTCACCGATTCTGTGAAGCATGTCATAAGTTTTGTGGAGATCAATCTTTCTGTCCTTCCCTCCCGATGTTCCCTTTCGCAGAGATTAACAGATTATCACTCCCCCCCCACTGGAAAAATGTCTGTTTGTCATGTTAAGTCAAGACATAGAGTGAGGGGAAAATAGATTTTGAGTTTTTAAAGTTTAGCATCCGTTAGATAATAGTGAGTTAGATCACGGGTTTTTAATAGTTTTGAAGTTTCTGTTCAAGATATTCAAATATAAAGCAAAAATGAAATAAACTGATTCTGTTTTCAATTCCAATGTTTGTTTGTTTTTTCATCTCTTCCATTTGATCCTATTTAATTCACTTTAGCTTCACTAACAGTACAATTTAGCAAACAAAAACAAAAGTAAAATCATACATATACTGTACACTATATAAATAAAGCATACATTTATTTCTCATTTTCTGACGTTAAATGAGGCAAATTCTTTTCTCTTTTAGGTATTTTAGGATCACCAAAACAATAACTAGTTGCAACCTATTTCTTTATAACTTTCTTCTTAGTCAGAAGTTTACATACACTTACATCACTATATTCCAATAAATTTGAAAAGGCCCAAATGATAACATGCCTTTGTAAGCTCAATTTTAGGCTATTGATGTAGTTTAAGACAACACCTCAATAATACTGTTTCTTTATGTGACATAATAGAAAAATAAAAAGAAATCAGGCAAGATATTAGGAACAGAATTATGGACCTTCAAAGGCCTGGTTCATCTTTGGGTTTGTTTTCTAGATGGCTGAAAGTGTCTCATTGATCTGTTCAGACAATAATATGGAATTATAAACAGCATGGGAATGTGCATCCAACATACAATTTAGGAAGGAGATGGGTTCTGTGTCCCATAGATAAATATGTTTAGGTGTGAAATGAATGTATTGAATGTATCAACCCCAAAACAAAAGTAAAATATTTTGTGACGAAGCAGAATGAAACTGTTATGATTGTGTCACTATCTACAGTAAAATAAATTCAACAAAGACATAGGCTGAAAGGCCACTTAGTGAGGAAGAAGCAATTACTCCAAAAACACCATAAAAAACCAGATGCAACATAAAAAGACTGTTTGCAAATGCATTGGTGACAAAGAGCTTCATTTTCAGAGATTTTAGTTCTGTTGTCTAAATAAACAAAAATTGAACTGTTTTGCCACAGTGACCATTATCTTTGAAAGAAAAGGGGGAAAGTTGGCAAGTAAAGAACACAGTATCACATGTGAAGCACATGGGTGGCACCATCATGCTGTGGGGGTGTTTTGCTGCAGGAGGGTTAGGTACACCAAATAGATGGAAGAACATTATGTCGAAATATTGAATCAACATCTGAAGAAATCAGCCAGTATGGTAAAGCCGGGGAACAAATGGGGTCTTCCAAATTGACAATGATAAAACCATACAGCAAAATTAGTTACAAAATGGCTTTAGGACAATAAAGTCAATCTTTTGGGCATTGTTGCCTATAAACCTGACTCAGTTACACCACTTCTGCCAGGAGGAATGGGCTAAAATTCCAGGAAACTACTGTGAGAAACGTGCAGAAGGATACCCAAAACGTATGAGCCAAGTGAAACAATTTACATGGTAATGATCGCAAATGCTAAAGAAATGTGTGTAAACATCTGAAATTGAAAGAAGGTAAAACAATCTTTTAAACATTCTCAGTTGACCAGTTGACCTGTTTTATGGTCAACTGGTATTCCCAGCTGACCTAAAACAGGAAAGGCTCAGTCTGATTTAATTGTGTTAGAAAGTGTAAAAAAGGGGTATGTGTCTTGCTGTACAAGATATAGAAATATCTGGTATCAACTGTAGGTGTGTTTGTTTTTGTTTTCCCATATGAGCCTGCACAAGATCAAGCAGATGCAGAAAACGAGTCTTACTAAAAATAAATCAAAGTTAGAGCTATGTATGAAAAATGCAAGAATGGGCTTATATCGACCAGATATAAATGGTTCCACTTTGCCATCACATGTTGAACACAGCCTTTTTGAAATAAGCAGTGACATTTTTTCATGTTTTGTAGCCAAACATGGGTGAACATACTGTATATTACACAATCTCAGCTGAGACTGAGGCTCTTTTATTACTCTGATGCTATTCTCGAACATGACACCTTGCTTTCTTGCGCATTATAGTGTAGGAGGTGTTGTGCAGTCTGCAATAAAGAGCTGTGTTTGCAAAATCAGCACTGGGTTAACGTTTAAAAATGGAGATTTAGTCTCCAGTTATCTTGATTATTAGGAAATGTTACTCAGCTTTCTGATACTGCATTTGACACTCACCATTTTCCTCTGTTTGCATGTTGAACCCAAATGACCATTCAATCATGTGAACCCCGTGGGGCAAACAATGTAATCAAAGCTTTAATCAGGAACTTTTGTTCTATGAAGACATGAAAGAAAAATTTAAATTTGGTCCAATCAGTGGGTTTTACTTTGAATGTTGTGGTCACAATTATGTTTTGCATTATGCATGGATGCACTTGTCTACATTTTACTTTCTGCTTCTGATTCATACACAGAGAGCTTAATTGATCCATAGTAATTTTCTTTAAGGACAGTTGTATTTGCTGACTTTTCAAGTTTGGTGCTGCACTGTCTTTTAAAATCACATGCCTTGCTTTGCTCTTGGTTGAATGAGCTTTTGATTTTTTTCTAAAAACATTCTAATTCAATTCAGTTCCATTCAGTTTTATTTATATAGCGGCAATTCACAACGCATGTCATCTCAAGACACTTTACAAAGTCATGTTGGGACCCACAGCCATGAGTTACAACAAGAAATGTGATAGGGACTTTTCTGGAACTTTCAAAATAAATTGCATTCACCTACTTCTGGCATAACTTAGGAATTAGGGGTAACAGCGAACTTCCCATGATGCCACTGTCCACGTTAAACCCCCACTTCCCCCTCAAGTCTTTCTCTACTATTCGGACTCTGCGAGGCTGGCCGGTGAGACAGCGCGCTAATGTCTCTTTGCTGGCAAAAAGACATAAACTCTTCAAACTAGATCCAAGGGTGTCATACGATCACGCGAATATATGCAAAGTTAAGTACGAGTGAATCACTGTTTGTGTACCCGGTGATTTCATTCAGAAAGAGGGGAAATTAAGGTATAAGCATTGCTTTACTTTGTCTCTGAGGCCTGCAGAAGCAAACTGTTCCAGAGAATCTCCTGCAGAGACGCTGTCTCTACAAGCTGAGTCTGAAAGGACGACAACAGGAGCCGCATCACCGTGGTTACGGTAACGTGCAGTTGGTTGGCGGACACAACGAGCCGTCTTTCATCCAGAGCTACGGAGATTAGCTGGAAGCTAACCCTTTGTTTACAGAGCGGCCGCACCTTCAACACCCCCTCCCCCCCACAGCTACGGAGGTTAACTGAAAGCTAACCGTTTGTTGACTGTGGACGTTTCTTCAAACTTCATGGTCGCCCGGACAACTCCTCAACACGTTCATAAGAGGTTAGGTTTTGGCAGAATAATAGAGAAGGATTTAGATTGAAATGATCTAAACGTTTTTCATTTTATGAATTTTGGTTTTGGTGTTTGATTCAAGTGCTAAGCTATCAGCTTCCTTTGTTAGCTTCACGTGCTTGCCTGCTAGGGAATATTTAACAGAAAGGTTGTTAGTTTTCAAGCTAGTAAATAATAGTCCCTAAATATTATTTTACTAAATCTGATAACTAAGTAAACACCATTAAGCCCCATTTCTCCAGAAAGATTTGGCTCTTTTCCAAAATATTCCCTTAATAATATTTCTTTAAATATTATTTTAATACATAAAGGCAGCTAATGAGACCCCGTTGAGAATTAGTCATCCAGAAGGTTGGTTTTATTCAACAGATCTTTCTTTAAAACATTATTTTATCTGATCTTGCATTGTTATTGGTTGTCTAAACATTTGCTGATTATTTCCCAAGTTAGTTCCAAGACTAGCTTAACTTTTCCAAAATATTTCCTTAATAATATTTCTTGAAATATTATTTTAATAAATAAAGGCAGCTAACTAACTTCACTTCACCTCCAGATTCTTCAAGATAATCCTTGGTTCTCAAACATAAACATTGCATGGTAATGTTGCATCACTCTTTTGGTCATGGTTTTCAATCATCTTTAATCAACTTGTTTATATTGTACATAGCCCATCAGTCTACGTTATTCTTTAATTCTGCTTGGTAGTTTAGTTGGATTGTTTTAGCATAGTAAAGAGTTTGGTAATTGAAATATGTTTGACTTTGAGTTGACTTATTTTTGTTAATAAATTTTTATATTTTAAGAAATTGTGTGAATTCATTCCATGTGTGTGCAGTTTATGCTGTTCAATAATGTCAGAGCTTGGCTCATCCCTTTAATTTTGTCCTAATACCACCGCCTTACTGGGCTGGTATTCACAGGACAACCCTTAACAGACCGAAATATTATTTGATAACATATTAAAATATTAATATTAATTATTAAATAATATTCTCAGATTCATAATCACAATAGTCAATTCAAACGAATTATACATAGAGTGCGTACAGTCTAATTGATCCTTACAATCAAACAGTGCACTCGGATTCAGACAACCAGTTATTCAAACTGGTTAAAAGTTATTCTATCTAAGGAAATTGCATTGAGGGAGAGACTTCACTCATCTTGGATGATCATGTAGTGACAGTGGACAGTCGCTTGCATTGACTTTGCAGCAATCCCTCATGCTGATCATGCATGTAGCGACAGTGGAGAGGAAAAACTCCATTTTTACAGCAAGAAACCTCCAGCAGAACCTGAACCAGCCTCAGTGTGAGCGGCCATCTGCCACGACCGACTGGAGGTTTGAGAGAACAGAGCAGAGACACACAAAGAACACAGAAGCACTGATCCAGGAGTACTTTTTTACATCCAGAATGTGTAAAGAGATACATAGGCATGCATAATACAACACATCTAACCATGTTGTTAAAGAATCTTCAAGAAACTGTTACAGTTTGAAATACAAAATCTGTGCAGTTGGACAAATGAATTACCTATAAATTATTATTGACACCTAGCAAAGCTTTAAAAAAAATGTATACTAACTGGTTGCCTTCTTCATGACTGCATTACCTTATGTGTCTTTCTTGTAGATGGGTTGGTACCAGTAAGATACAGTGAATCTGGAAAGTTTACACAACCCTTTTAAAATATAAGGTTTTTATCTTATAACAAATGAGAAGAGGGAAAATAAACTTAATCCACCTTTGATAGGATATATATGTATGTCCTGTAAAACAAACAAATGTATGTGGAGGAAAGTATAAAAAATTAAAAGGTTGCCATAGCTGGTAGCATAAATCAGAATCAGAATCAGCTTTATTGCCAAGTTCGTGCATACAAACAAGGAATTTGACTTCGGTACACTTGCTCTTTTGTTCTGTTTTTGCATTACAGAATATACAAATTTACAATTTACAATGT
>JAHUTJ010067467.1:0-15870 GCA_036250325.1 Characodon lateralis
ACATGAAAGTGAAGTTGAACATCTCCCATGGCCTGCACAGTCACCAGATCTAAATATTATTGAGCCACTTTGGGGTGTTTTGGAGGAGCGAGTCAGGAAACGTTTTCCTCCACCAGTATCACATAGTTACCTGGCCACTATCCTGCAAGAAGAATGGCTTAAAATCCCTCTGACCACTGTGCAGGACTTGTATATGTCATTCCCAAGACGAATTGATGCTGTATTGGCCGCAAAAGGAGGCCCTACACCATACTAATAAATTATTGTGGTCTAAAACCAGGTGTTTCAGTTTCATTCTCCAACCCCTGTATTTCTGAAAGCATTCTTTGTTTACAGCATTTTTCACACCTGCCTTAAACCTTTGCATAGTACTGTATCTACAGGTACATTTAAAAAAAAGAATATCGTAAAATAGTATAATATTTTGTCACTCATTTCAGAAAGTAAAACATATTTCTTACATAGATTCATTAAACATAGAGTGAAATATTTCAAACCTTTACTTCTTGACATTTTAATGATTATGGCTCACAGATAATGAAAATCTAAAATTCAGTGTCTCAGAAAATTAGAATACTGTGAAAAAAGTTAAATATTGGAAACTAATGATGTCACACCCAAATGAGTTAAATCACTCAAAACACCTGCAAAGTTTCCATGAGCCTCTAAATGGTCACTCAGTTCTGGGTCAGTAGGCAACACAATCATGGTTAAGACTGGGCAGATGTTCAGAAGATGGTCTTTGACACTGTTCACAAGAAGGGTAAACCACAAAAGGTCAATGCTAAACAAGGTGGTTTTTCACAGAGTGCTGTATCCCTGCTTATTCATAGAAAGTTGAGCGGAAAGAAAAAGTGTGGTGGAAAAAATGCACCAGCAAGAGGGATAACTGCAGCCCTGATATGACTGTCATTCAAAACCTATTCAAGAATTTGGGGGGAGCTGTGGATTAAGGCTGGTGTCAGAACATGAAGAGCCACTACACACAGACAAATTTTACACACTGGCAAAAGGTGCCGTACCTGGTGTAACAATTAGCCACTGTTACATTTATATTTGGGATACCTAATTGTTAGTGAAAACACATATGGGCATGTCCTCCACTTGGTTAGAGGGGCTCATCAAGGCATTCCTTCTGTGAAAAAGTGATTAAACAATTATTGTTAACTTTACCTTGCAGCATTTTAATAGATACATGTTTTAACTGCAACTGCACAAAAGCAAATAGTTTTAACGAACTAAAATATAAAAGTTTATTATTTATTTGTAAATACTTATTTTTGCAATTTTTCATCTCCCAGCAAATGTGTGCAGACAAATCATTCCCAGCGAATTGCTCGCAATTTATTAGTTCGTTGACAACTGGAAAATTGGATTAATTGGAGTGTTTTAGCAAGATAGTGCTTCATATGTTGATTTTGGTGTAATCATTGGGATGGAGTTCAAAGATTTTCAGTTTGTAAATAATTTATTGTTTTGTTTACTTCTTATTTAATGCGAATATTATATCATTTTCAATCTTCATGTGTAGTAGCTATGTCATCCCTAGTAATGGTTTCTTCCAATTTAGGTCAATTTGTCCATTAATCAAGTTGTTTTTGCATTCTTTTGGCTTGGTGTAACACTGTTGGCCAGAGAATAAAAGAAGAAGCTTCCACAAATGTCATTTTGGGCTTGTGTTTATTGCTGCTGTTTGGGTCCCACCTTCAGTGTCTGCTTGACCAATATGGCAAGGCAAGAAAAGTTTATTTGTAAAGTACAATTCAGCAGCAAGACAATTCAAAGTGCTTTACATGATGATAATGACATTGCAGTGCTATAAAACGTACATTGCACTGGCGTGATAAAAGAAAGTAGAAGGAAAATTTGGACTGCAGAATGAAATCAATGAATGTACTCAATGCCTTTATCCCCATATTTTCTTAGTATAAAATCAAACGTTTCTCTCTGGCGATTAGGCAACTCCTTCCTTAGAACTGTTCTGACCCATTATGTATCGTGATAATGGGGAATATTGCTTTTAAAACTGCTCCACATGTGGACAAAGAGTCAGAGACTTCCTGGTGCTCTGTACCTTCCTCCTAACTTATTCTAGGAAAGCCTAGCTCAGCCATGATCTGTCCGGGGAGGGGTCTTTAACAGTGAACAGCTCCTCATTGTGGACAGCAAGGTCTCTGAACAAATAGGGTTTTAAGGTTGATAAAAAGAACTCATGGATTCAACATTTTTGCAGTTTTCTGTAAGTTTGTTGCATTACTGGGGAGCTGAATTTACGGTTTTTCTTAGGCCTGTTCTCAGTTTCACTGTCGAGTACTCTAACCTTGCCTTCTCCTCCTAAGTCTGAACAGACACTTGTTTCCCACACAAGCTCAGCATATCTACAAACCTCCTGCATGGTGAGGTTTTTCGTCTTGCAGTACATCATAGCACAGACTCTTACGGAGTTTGTTAAAGAACAAAGACTTGAAAGTGTGGTCTGTAGCCTCAAGCGTGCTTACTCATAAAAACCATGCAGCGCAATATTTTACCCACAATTTGGCATGTACTAAAATGAACATTGCGTGAAAGTGTGCATAAATCCACGCAAATTTATGACCTGCCGAGAAATGTGCGGTAGCCATGCAAACTTTTTAAATCAACAATAATAAACTACAGAGAAATAAAACTCACGTAAATACACAAAAATATGACTCCATTCAGTTTGAATTAATTCACTGAACATCAAACGTGATGAGTTTGAGCGTTGATGGTTTAAACCTGATCAAATCATATTTAGCCTCATACAGTTCCAGCCCCGGGACGTGTTTGAAGCTCTGCTGGAGGTGGGAGTTGAAGCTCCGTCTCAGGGGAGACTCTGCCAGGCGTTCCCAGCAGACCCTCAAGATTCGTTTGGGTCCTCCAGGTCTGACCGGCATCCTCCCCCACCATCAGAGCCAGCTCACCACCAGGCAGTGGTCAGATGAAAGCTCCGCTCCCCTCTTCACCCGAGTGTCCAAGACATGCGGCCGCAGATCAGATGACACAAGAACAAAGTCAATCATCGAACTGCGGCCTAGGGTGTCCTGCTGCCAAGAGCACATATGGACACCGTGATGCTTGAACATGGTGTTAGTTATGGACAATCATGACAAGGACAGAAGTCCAATAACAAAACAGCACTTGGGTTCAGAATGGGAGGGCCATTCCTACCAACCACACCCCTCCAGGTCTCACTGTCATTGCCAGCGTGATCCCTGTCAGTGTTATAGCTTTGTATTAACATTTCTTTAATGCATGTTATCATTTACTGCTGCAGAGTTTTAAGGTTGATCTAATTTGAAATGAATTGATTTACTTTTGATTTTACTTTTCTTAAACAAAAACCATTGCTTAAAAATAGAAATCAGAGATGTCCTCTGGTGTTGTGATTATGGGCTCAAAGCAATTAATAATTACAAGTAGTTAATTATCACTAATAATTGATAATTATTAATCATACCATGCTAAATGTCACTGTTTAATCAGCTGCTACAACAATCGGTGGGGGAACTTTGACCTTATTTTGACAGATAAATCACTCTTGCACAAAATATACAGAAATGCTTCTCTTTATATATGTGAAAATTTATTGACCACATAGCCCTGATACAATTACTATTCTGGTCCAAAAACCTTCACCTAACTAACAAGCACTATTCTACACTTCAATCAGTATTGCATGTAACAAGCTGATACTTTGGATTAACTACTGGTGATTCTAAATCACCGTAACTATTCCTCACCCTGCCTAGAACTCTAAATATAAGCTATCCAATTTAATATATATAAAAGAAAGGAACAAGATTACTTTGACGTTGATTTCTTCTCTGCACTGGTTGAGGATGAGTAGGTCTGAAGACCAGTGTGAAACGTGGTCGTGATCAACTTAAAAATGGTAAACTTCTCATCCGTCCAAAATGGAGGAAATATGAGGAACTGTTGCAGTCAACTGAATCAACAAGGAAGAAAACTCATCTCCTTGGAAACAAACCTCTGTAGGTTTTCACCAGCGCCGGAGTGTCGGCAAGGTCTTTGATCGGTATATGAATCTTCTGACCTTCTTGTATTAGACAGAATTCCAATTTTCAAGCTCTTCCAGGAATGGCTGTGTGGAAGAAAAGTTTGCCTGAGAGCTTTGGTCTCTCCAGATATGGGCCTCCATTGTGTCATCCCGTGAAACACGGTGAAAATGGCGGTTCAGAATTTTGTTTCTTTGGCTTTTATAGTTCTGATTACATCAGCTTCGATGTCCATCACTGCAACAAAGGTTGAGCTGCGCATGTTGAACTGCACGACCATTCGGTCTATCCAACCAAAATAAATGACCCCAACAGTAGCGTCACTAGTCTTTCCTGTGACATGCAGTTTGTTTTCAGCCTTGTCATGATGCATTTTCCATCTTGGCTTAAGAAGTCACCCCTCAAAGGAAGACTCCTTCAGTTTATCACAAATATTGGCATAATTTTGGGGCTACATGGTTTCCACTGAGCAGGAAGGGTTTTATATATGTAACTGGGAATGTAAATAATGTACAGTAGCGAAGTAGAAAGTGCAGCAAATTCCTACTTTAATAGTACACAAGTATTTGTATCTTATTAAAATAGGAATTTGCTTCTTTCTGGTTCCCAGTATTCCAGAATGAAAACTGTGGTGGACCTCAGGGCCTACTGGTACTTTACGGCAGACATTGAGGAGGGCCCCTTTACAAAATTCGCATGGGGCCCCAATGTGGCTATGTCTGCCCCTACATACGAGATGGCCTCATCCGTATGCTGCTCAGATATAGAAAGTTCCCCTAAACTGTGGCTCTTATTTGCAGCAAGGAGAAGATTTCTGAATGTATTTAGAGCTATGCACTACAGTCATACTGCTATAAGGGCAACAGCTGTAAGTTAAAATGCTTTTATCATTAGAAATGTAATTTAATATATGTGCAACCTATTTGTGATGAGCAAATGCAGTGGCATGATGGCCTCCTCAACTTCCTTTATATTATCAAAATATTTATAATCAATCTAATAATAATGGTTGTGTTGTGAACAAACCTCAATGCGCAATGGCTTGCTACTAGATAATTTTAAATATTTTATGTGACATCCTTATGTGTTTTTAAAGATTTTTAAAGAACTGTCACCACACACACTGTGTGTGGTGACAGTTTTCCTAATAGAAAAAATAGGAGGCATATTCACGTCATCATAATGATCAGCATTGAGCTATGAATGAGCTCACTGCTGCAGCCAGATGGCGGCGTTTCGATTTAATACAAACAATGTATTACTAAACAGGTACGAGCCAACAAACGTTTTATTTTCAGCCAGGTTTGAATAACCGATATAATTCAAGAAGCTGTAGGGTTGCTGTAATTGACCAGAAATAGCCCTCATGGTGTGTGGACACAGTCTCCCACGTTTTTTTCGCCGAAAGGAACCAGTTTGGACTGTAACAGCACGGCAACAACATGGTTATTTGGTAACGTGGTGGGTGCCTTTCGGTTATTTATAGTACTTTGCATATGTATTTATGGGCGGAGACTGGGCAGTTCAAGAGCTATGTGCAGCTGTGCAGAATTCACTGCAAATTGGAATGTATGAAAGCTACGTGTGCAGTAATATGTCTACGCACAGTTTCGTACGTCTGAATTTTGTAGGCACTACACGTTTCAGAATTTCTCCCTCCCACAAACTTTTAGTATGAAAGATGCGTGCTCTTTCGTACATGAGGCCAGTGGACAATACGTCCCTGAAAATAAGCTTTCCTTAAGCAGTGGTATTGCTTTCTAGGCGGTTCATGTTCTTTTTGCAGCACTGCAATAGCATCAAAAGTAGCAGAGTTTCAAATCTCTGTGAGGAGATTTTCTTTGAACATATGAACACTCTTAGCTGTTGTTTTCCATATGAGCTTCAGTTTCTCCAGAAAAAGGGGAAGGGCAGGTCAAGGTGACAGTTTTCAACCTTCCAAAGATAACCATCAATATTTGACTCCTAACTGTCTGGATCAAAAGTCTATGCCCCGAGCAAAAAACTCTAGTTGGTGAATTTGAAGACCATATTTACTAGATAGGTCACGCTGGTAACGTTCATGGACCTCAACTTTTACAGCATTTTCATTGAAAGAGGTAGCTGATGGTCAATCTGTATCTGAAAATATTTTTTAGCTTCTAGTTGGGATTTCCGGTGATACAGCAAGGTAAGCTGACCAACATCTGAATAGATATATCAGCATTAAAGTCTTAGGTTAGATAATGATATTAATTGCTTAGTTAAATCAGGTTGAGAACTGTGGTCTCACATAAAACACACTAGAATAAGTCAAAGCATCTGGATACAGATGTGCAGCAAATTTGGATTAGGCAGTGACATTAATTGTAAAGTTAAACAAAGTCATGCTATGACCTAGACATAGCAAATCAGAATGAGTCAGAGGATCTGAATATGTGCCTATGTCTCACTAGCAAAGAAGAAACTATTGGAGTTATTAACATGAATTCCAGGAATGTGACAAGTTATATTATTCTCATATGTATGCAGTGACATCATTAGAACCATCACAAGGTGCACAAATAATGTACACTGTTGTTTGTGTTTATGTGTTTGGTGCTTGCTGTTTGAGAACGTCAGTGTGTGAATTCACTCCTATTGTTCTATGAAACCACACCTCACCATACGTGTTCATAAAATAATAACTCAGAGGCAGAAAGCTGTTTTGACTATTATTTCCTGATAACCAGTTTTTGCCCCAAATTGGTAATTATGATAAAATTACTAACTATATTGTTCATTGCCCTTGGCACTTATAAATAGTTATTCATAGCCAAACCAAACCTATTGATGCATAACTACCCGACTGGGCACGACCTCTTGGTTCTGTGTTTCTCTTAGACAGACACTCTTTGCACTCCCACTAACTCGGTAGTAACCAACACATGGATGTATGCAGATAGCGGATAGAAAACTATGTTCTATTATTCAAAGCCCTTTGTTTACCATTTCAGAGTATTGTTCATTTACATTTAAGGCGCTTCAAGCTCTCAGAAAAGTGCTGGAATATTATTTGCAAAGGAAAAAGACAAGGTAGCCTTTTCTTCTAAACGCTTTACAACAGAATATCCTCATTCTCTTTAAAGATTCTTATTTGACTTATCTGTTGACATGCATCTAAATGAGAAGTTTAGCATAAGAGCTTTATAGTCATTGCATTTTGACAATCCCAGGAGTACATTGTCATGAATAGAAGAGTACTAGTTTAATCTGATGTCACCTGAAGACTGTACAGTGTTGGTCAGAATAGTATGGTATCTAATATGTGTATCGATTGTTCAAGATCAGGGCCTGTATTCTCAGAGTCCTCTCAGAGAGCTCCAATCTTAGCTTAAATATCCTGCCAAGGAGTCTCAGCTTCAGAATGATTGAGCTAGCTGCTGAGACCAACCCTGAGTGAGGAGACAACAGAAATTCCTATTTTAGTGAGGAGGTGTGGTTGACCCTCTTGCTAGATGTGATGCTGTCTTCTAAGAGCTGTGATTGGTTGTTACAAAACAAAAACACACAAAAAAAAATAAAACAAATGTTCTTCCAGTAATCATTGTAGAGAAATAAACAGATCTTAGAAATTAGACTGGATTAAAGAAAAGTGTAAGCTATCATGACAAAACTTGAACGTTGTTATGATTTGGGTTTTTTTGGTCTTTGTTTTTTTCTTATGTTTCTCACAGTTTTTGAATCATTCTTCTGTTTATTATTTTCCTGGTTATGCTTTAGTTTCATGTTGTTCTAGTTTCTGTTAGTTTGCATTCAAGAGTCTGTTTTGCTCCAGCCACATTTTTTCCTGTCTGTCAATTACCTTTATTTGGTTCACCTGCTCCAAGCTAATCTGTCTCCTTGCTCCACCTGGTTCACATCCATATATACACACCTGTTCAGTTATTCATCGCGGAAACATTTCAAATCATGCTCTAGTCTTGTTTTCTGGATCATGCTCATGTCCTGTTTTTCATGCCAAGCCTGTCTTGCCAGCCTGCCCATGTCTGTTTTTGCCTGTCTTGCCTGCCCGTTTATTGTTTTGGTTCCTGCCTCCTCCTGTGAGTGAGTTTTCTCCACTGCTGCTGGAACAGATGGAGCGTGAGGTGGCCCAGCGGCAGAGAGTTCGGGAGGGCTGTTCTGTCCCTTCACCTCAGCTCCGATGTTCCCCTCCTGCTTCCGTACCGGCAGCAAAGCCGTCATCTTCCTCCCACCGCAAGAATTGCCGACGTGCAGGGGTTCCCAGCCGGTCGGCTAGCGAGGAGGTGGTTTCCCTGCCAGCTGACGTGAGGGCTGCAGCAAGTAAGCCCGCATCTTCGTCTGCCACGGCACTGTCTCCCAGGCTCGCTGCAGCTCCGCCCATGCCGTCTTCGCTCGCTCCAGCCCAGTGTTCTAAGGCAACACTTGACGAGCTGGAGCAGCGTTTAAGGTTTTTTGCTCGCCAAATCAAGAGCTTCAGGACAACCAGTCTCCTGTATTCCTCTCCAGAGCTTAGGGAGAGAATCAGACAGATGCAGGAGGATTATGAGACGGCAGTAAGGCAGTTTTACTGCCGCCCACCTCCTTCCTCTCCAGGTCTCCAGAGCTCTGCTACTGCAGAGCAGCCCACGCCAGGACTCCAAGGAGCTGCTACTGAGCAGCCCACGCCAGGACTCCAAGGAGCTGCTACTGAGCAGCCCACGCCAGGACTACAGGGAGCTGCTTCTGCAGAGCAACACACGTCTCCATAATGCTTCTGCTGCAGCTGCTGTTGAACAGCTTGACACACCACAGCCTGACACAAAGTCTGCCTCAACCTCCTCCACACACTGCAGAGGATGTTGTAAGAGGGGTGCCTCGGCTCAAGTCATCGGGGGTCCCAGCGACACCTCGGCTCAAGTCATCGAGGATCTTGGCGATGCCTCAGCCTCTGCCCACGCCAGTGAGGGTCTCGGCGACGCCTCAGCCTCTGCTCCTGCCACTGAGGGTCTCGTCGATGCCTCAGCTTCTGTTCACATCCATGACAGTTTTGTCCTCGTTCTGGCCTCTGAATCCAGAGATGAGGGTTCGCCAGGTGCCGCTTCTGCCTCTGAGGGTTCGCCAGGCACCGCTTCTACCCCTGAGGGTTCGCCAGGCGCCGCTTCTGCCTCTGAGGGTTCACCAGGCACCGCCTCTTCCTCCGAGGTTCCGCCAGGTCTTCGTCGTTGGCCGCCTAGGTCTCTACCTCTCTGCCGGTCTCCAGGTCCTCACCGCCGTCGCCAGCTGATCAGGCTTCTGAGTTGCAGGTCCTGGGCTCCTCCTGAACTTTATGCCTGCACGGGACGACCTCGTGGTTGCCCATCTGAACTCTGTGCCCGCACGGGGCGGCGTCATGGACGCCCGCTTGAACTCTGTGCCCGCACGGGACTGCCTCATGGACGCCCGCCTGAACATTGTTTTTGTTTCTGAACGTATCTTATTTACATGCTCAACTTTATATTCATTTGCTTAATGTTTTGTGTATGCACCATGTTGGTCATTTTCCTACTTCTATTTAATATGGACGTGGACACTCACCTGTCAGCATTTTACTGTGATTACTGTTATTCTTGAATAAGAATTGAATCAACCCTTTTTTCTAGAACTGCGCCACTCAAGGTGGCAGCAGGTTGGAGTAGCTTTGTTACTTTTCATTCTGACTGATTCTTTTTTGGGAACTCAAATTCCTCTTTTGGTGAATACAATTGATTTTTTTTGGACGACTGTCCTCTCTGGTGTCGGATGCTGTGCAGCTTGCAGGAATTTCCTAATACTTTTCTAATTTTGGACATTTGCTATGATGCATTGCCATGGCAATGGGGTTGTTTCTTACAACCGGGAGCAGCTGATTAATATCTCAAAAGCTCAAATAATACTTCAACTACAACCCCAAATCCCTGATGAGTTGAAAAGGAGACGCTGTGGATGCAGAGCAGGAGCTAAGACAAGAGAGAGAAGGAGGAAGTTCAAACCATCTCTTCCGTCGATTATGATGGGCAATGTGAGATCGTTGGGAAACAAGTTGGATGAACTCCAAGCCCTACAAAGGACCCAGCCAGAGTACCGGGAGCAAGATGCTGCATATCTTCTATAAGTCTGTTGTGGAGAGTGTGATCTCTTCTGCCGTCATCTGCTGGGGAAGCAGCATCAGAGCCAGGGTCTTAAAAAAGCTCAACAGGCTGATAAAGAAAGCTTGCTCTGTTCTGGGGACTCCTCTGAAACCTCTGGAGATCATTGTGCAAAGAAGGATTCTTCATAAAATAAAGAACATTAAGGAGAACCCTGAGCATCCTCTTCATTGGACTGTTGTACAACAACAGAGTGTCTTCGGTCAGAGGCTTCTTCAGATCTGCTGTAAGACAGAGCGCTACAGGAGATCCTTCTTGCCCACAGCTATCAGCAACTACAACGGCTCTTTGAAGAAACCTGCATAATATGAGCTACAACAACATTTAATTTCCCTTTGGGATTAATAAAGTATTTTTGAATTGAATTTGAATTGAATTCAAGTGGTTGGATTTGGCAACACGACCAAAACAGCACTGTACTCTGTTGCAATCAAAAGCTAGAGAGGAGATAGCAACATACAAGTGAACTTTTTACCAACAGGTGGGTGTTGGAGATGACCATTGAGGCTTAGGTGGCTGACATCATCATGTACAATACAGAAAATACTTATTCACTTCATTTGCATCTTCCTTCTATGTATATAGTGTTTAAATTATTGTACTTTATCTTATCTAGAGTGTGTATTTATGTACATCTATATTTTTCCATTTGTTTCCAAATGTTTATTTTTGTAAGAGTTTTTAATTCTGTAATTAATATTTTTAAACTTCTATATTATACAGTTAGTATTTTTTTCACTCTTTATTCATGGTTATTCATTATTATTATTTATTTATTTATTTTCCCTTATATTGCCTTACTAGAAATGCTCCTTTAATCTGTCCTGCCCCTGAAACTATTTCTTTTCCCCCTAGGGGGATGATAAAGTGAATCTTTTCTCTATATTAATAAATATATGGTTGTTATAGAAGTCTATGTGCTCATTTACTCTGTTTAGGGAGTGGATCCCTGCAAGATTGAGCTGGTAGCGTTTTATTAATTCACTGTTAATTTTACGGAGAATATCTCTTTCTCTCATTTTTCCACCATCTTCTCTGTCTTTGAAACCAAAAGTATTTCTTACTACTCTTAACATTTGTTCCCTTTAGGAGCTAAGGTGCTGTGTGAGTAAACAAGGCAAAATTCTAAGAAAAATCTCAGAATTCCAAAAATTCTAAGATTTTTCTTAAAATGACATTACGAGGGGCTACTTTTAGTCTTAGGATTCTTTGTGAATACGAGCCCTGTTTCTTGCCCAAGGGTACAGCTCAGCTCAGAAGACCACAGCTTTATTCAATGCAACCTTGTTGCATTTGAACGTATACATTCATTCATTCATTTCCTTATAATTCCTTTTACACAATTTTGGGGAAAAGATCACACTTAACCACTCCAATCCAATGCATCAGTTTAATTAAATTCAATTCAGTTTTATTTACTTAGCGCCAATTTACAACACATGTCATCTCAAGACACTTTGCAAAGTCAATTTAATCGAATCATACAGATTTCAAGTCAGGTACATAAATTCCAGTCAATCCTAACTATTAAAGTGCAATCAGATTCAGTTTGTTATTCAAACTGGTTAAAAGGTTTTTCTATCCAAGGAAATCCAGCAGATTGCATCGAGTCAGTGAACCTATATACAGGCAGAACAGCAGGGGGAACCAATGAACAGAGACAGAATAACCACGGGGAACAAGGAACAGGTGTGGGTCAGACTGCAGAGAGAGAAATCAATTAACAAGAAAAACAAAAACAAAACTAAGAACCAGACCAGGAGAAATAAACAAAAACCCAAACTCAAAACACAGACACTGGCTGGATATGACAGGATCATCATGTAGCGACAGTGGGCAGCTGCTCGCATTCACTTTGCAGCAATTCCTCATACAGAGCATGCAGTTAGCTTCTAGAAAGAAAAAAAACAGAGCAAGAATATAAAGGTGGAAGCTGAAATAACAGCAAATAACCCAAAATTGGAGAGTAGAATGAGAATGTAGCAGAAAAACTGAAAGTTGTCATTATGTCCTCCAGCAGCCTAAGCCTATAGCAGCAATGAGCTAAATCCATTAACATTTACTTTTCCTTCCCACAGAAAGTACTCCTGGATCAGTGCTTCGGTATAATTTGTGTGTCTCTGCCCTGTTCGTTCAAACCCCCAGTCGGTCGTGGCAGATGGCCGCTCACACTGAGCCTGGTTCTGCTGGAGGTTTCTTCCTGTTAAAAGGGAGTTTTTCCTCTCCACTGTCGCTACATGCATGCTCAGTATGAGGGATNCACAGAAAGTACTCCTGGATCAGTGCTTCGGTATAATTTGTGTGTCTCTGCCCTGTTCGTTCAAACCCCCAGTCGGTCGTGGCAGATGGCCGCTCAAACTGAGCCCGGTTCTGCTGGAGGTTTCTTCCTGTTAAAAGGGAGTTTTTCCTCTCCACTGTCGCTACATGCATGCTCAGTATGAGGGATTGCTGCAAAGTCAACGCCAGTGACTGTCCACTGTCTCTACATGCTCATCCAGGAAGAGTGACTGCTACAAGTCTCTGACTTGATGCAATCTGCTGGGTTTCCTTAGATAGAAAAACGTTTTAACCAATTTGAATAAATAACTGAATCTGACTGCACTGTTCAATGGTTAGGATTAATTGGAATGTATGTACCTGACTTTTGTGAAATGTCTTGAGACAACATGTGTTGTGGATTGGGGCTATATGCATAAACTGAATTGAAATTGAAATTTAATTTATCAAAAAGGAAAGTTTTAAGCCCAGCCTTAAAAGTAGACAGGGTGTCTGCCTCATGGAGTAAAACTGGGAGCTGGTTCCACAGGAGAGGAGCCTGATAACTAAAGGATCTACCTCCCATTCTACTTCTAGAGACTCTATAAATCACCAGTAAACCTGCATCAGTATAAAATCTTCTCAATCCGTAGCTTCTACACAATCCTTGCACCCTCCACCTTGCCTTTTTATCACAAATTATCCTTGTTTTCAACTGTACCCGGGGGGTTCAGGCTTGTCTGCTTACTTGAAAAGTGAACCTCTCAAATATGAGAGTTCCCCACCTTTTCCACCTCTACTTTACTATTAGGTTTGGTCAGAATTAGCAAACTGGAGATATGTTTCTGTTGTAATTATGAATATAAATATATTATTTAATATTTATACTTTAATATTTTATTAAATAATATTTTGGTCTGTTAAGGGTTGTCCTGTGAATACCAGCCCAATAAGGCACTGGTCAGTCAGTCAGTCACTTTCTACCGCTTATTCCATAGTGGGTCGTGGGGAAGCTGGGGTACACCCTGGACAGATCGCCACTCCATCGCAGGGCAACACACAAACAATCATGTACACACTCATTCAAATACCTAAGGGCAATTTAGAGAGACCAATTAACCTAACAGGCATGTCTTTGGACTGTGGGAGGAAGCCGGAGTACCCGGTGAGAACCCACGCATGCACGGGAAGATGAGCCAAGCTCTGGTATTATTGAACAGCAAAACTCTGCACACACACGGAATGAATTCACACAATTTCTTAAAATACAAGAATTTATTAAAAAAAAATATCTCAACTCAAAGTCAAACATATTTCTATCAACAAACTCTTTACTACTAAAACAACCCAGCTAAACTACCAAGCAGAATTAAAGAATAAGAAAGACTAATAGGTTATGTACAATATAAACAAGTTGATCAAAGATGGTTGAAAACTATAACTGAGGGGTACTGCATCGTCGGGTCTCGTTTCGCCTGTCCATGGGGGGGGCGCATGTACCTATCCTGGCCTGGATATCCTGGCCTGGCCTCGGGTGCAGTTTGGTGGCGGCCGTGGTGTTGGAGTGGGATGTGTCTTGTTGCCCTGCTTGCCTGGTTGTGGCTGCTGTCTGGTGCTGGCCTTCGGGGGCTGGGCGCTCTGTTGGCTCTGCCCTTTGGGTTTGGGGGTGGCTGGGCGTGCTGGTCATGTGCCCTCCTTTGTGTGGCGTATTTTGGTTTTGCCGGGCCGGCGGATCTGCTCCTTTGTTTGGAGTGGGGCCGCATTCTTGGCCGCTTAGGTGCTTCTGGCTGGCTGCTTTTTGTTGGGGGTCGGTGGCTACTTCGGGCGGCAGACTGGGTAATGGGGCTGGGGATCAAGGTCTGAGGGGCTGGGTGATTCTGGGTGGGGGCTGGGGACGTTGGTCCCGGTTTTCAGTTGGTTCTCGGGGCCGGTTACCTGTCCCTAGTCTTTTGCCCGGCAGATGTGCCTATGCCTCCCTCCTTTGGTGGGACTTGGCAAACGGGAGTGCCTATTGGGGTGAGCTGGGGAGCTGGCTCCTGGGAGAGCGGTTTGCCCCCCAGTCCTTCCCTCCGCACCTCCTTCTGCCAGCTCCATCACAATACCACTCATGGAGGGCCTTGGGGTGTGGGTGCGCCATTGGGCCAGTGGGCAGCGGTGGCGTTGCGCGGGGCCCTTGCCTTGCCGTTGCGGCGCGCTATGTGATGGGGGAGCGGGTTGCGGCGGGGGTTCTTGGAGCGGGGCTGTGTGGAGTTTTTCACTGTGTGGGTGTGGCTTCATCGGGGTCACCCGGGTCTGTGTGGTGCCTGGCTGTCTGCCTGTCTCTGCCCCAGGAAGGAAGGGGACCGCCTCCTGGGTCCGGGGGCTGGTTGCGCCCAAGGGATACCGTTGCCTGGACCTGGGAGTATAGAGTATGCATGGGGAGTGTGAGTTAGTGTATGACGTCCATTGTTGTTTATCTTTACGTTGGGTGAGACGGTTTTATGTGTATGCATGAGGGTGGGAGTGGGTGATTGTGACTGTATGTGCCTGTTTTTTTTTTTTTTTTTTGTGACAGGTTGGGTCTTGGACTGCTCCCTCTCCTGGATCAACTATTTCCTCCCCGTCACACTACCTGCTGATGGTTGGAGCCTCTGCCCGCTGGTGTACTTGTGGTTCTCGGTGTTCGGGGCCGGGTGCTTTGGTGTGTGCTGGTTCTCTCCCGGTGGCTGCTTGCTGGGGCCTGGCCCCCTGGGCTCTGTCGGGCCTGTGCTTGGGGGGTGGTGTGTCCCGGGGTCTTGGGCCTCTGGGTCCATGGCTGGATCTGCTCGGGCATGGACGGCTGCCGGCGGGGCCTGTGGGCTCGTCGCTGCAGCTCCCTGGGGCATCTGCACTGTTGCTGCTGGGTGGTTCCCCTGGGACTCTCCACTGCTCTTCTCTGGGGGGGTTGTGTTAGTCCTGGCAGTGGTTCTCCTGGGATTCCTGTGCTTTCGGGGGCCTTTGGATGTCTCTGGCTCGGATCTCCTCAGTGTCCGTCCAGGGACCATGGGGCAGGTCTGTGTGTCCTCACACTCACTATTGCATATTTTTGTGGAGAAACCTTGAATATAAAAGCGTGTCCACACCCATACTCACAGGTGTTAAGCTTCAGGTGTTGACAGATACACAGATGTTCTATATTGGGCTGCACCTCTCACTAAGTACATTTTATATTCATAATTATTGTGTACTATTTTGTTAAAAAAAAAGAAACTGCTGCAGATGTATAAGCAAGCAGGGTGTAATCTTGCATTCTCTTCATCATTCTTTCTCTCCTCCACTCTTTCCTCCTTTTCTCCACTTTTTCTCTTTTGCCCCTATCTCTCTCTTTTTTGAGCTTCTTTTTTCCTTTTCATTTCTGTCTCCGTGTCCGTAACAATTGAAATATTCCCAAAGAAGTTTATAATAAAGTTTATTTTATAAATATCAAGCAGAGC
>JAHUTJ010067468.1:0-15864 GCA_036250325.1 Characodon lateralis
CCGGGAACAGGTCCGACTTAGTGCCGGCAATGCGGACCAAACTCCTGCTCCGCTCGTACAGGGACCGGATGGCCCCTAATAAAGGGTCCCCGATTCCATACTCCTGGAGCACCCCACACAGGGCATCATGAGGGACACAGTTGAATGCTTTCTCCAGGTCCACAAAACACATGTGGACCAGTGGGGCAAACTCCCATGAACCCTGGAGTACCCTGTAGAGCGTATAGAGCTGGTCCAGTGTTCCACAGTCGGGACGAAAACCACACTGCTCCTCCTGAAGCCGGGGTTCGACTATCGGCCGGACTCTCTTCTCCAATACCCTGGCATAGGCCTTACCAGGGAGGCTGTGGCCTCCATTTGGGTAAACCCCAACACAAGACGGCTGAGCTGGGGGGTGACCAGCAAACCCACTCCAGCCCGCCGCCTCTCCCCGTGGGCCACTCCAGAGTAGAAGAGACTCCAGCCCCTCTCGAGGAGATGGGTTCCAGAG
Organism: Characodon lateralis; assembly: GCA_036250325.1. Classification (NCBI taxonomy): domain Eukaryota; kingdom Metazoa; phylum Chordata; class Actinopteri; order Cyprinodontiformes; family Goodeidae; genus Characodon; species Characodon lateralis. The sequence goes on from JAHUTJ010067468.1 coordinate 491, forward strand.
CCCACGCTGTGTGCGGAGGCGAGCCCAACTATTTCTAGTCGATATCTCTCGACCTCCCGCACCAGCTCAGGCTCCTTCCCCCCCAGCGAGGTGACATTCCACGTCCCTAGAGCCAGCCTAAGCATCCGGGGATCGGGCCGCCGAGGTCTCCACCTTCGTCCGCCGCCCAATCCTCTTTGCACCGGTCCCTCATGGTTCCCCCTACAGGTGTTGGGCCCACTGGGGGATGGTCTCACGTCTCTCGTTTGGGCTTGGCCCGGCCGGTCCCGCGAGGAGCAACCCAGCCACCAGGCGCTCTCCGACGAGTCCCGACCCCAGGCCTGGCTCCAGGGTGGGACCCCGGCTCCGCCGTACCGGGCGACATCACGTGCCTCGATTTTGTAGTCTACATGAGGGGTTTCATTAAAAAAATGTTTTACTTACCCTTGTGATTTGCATTGTGACTGGTTGTTTGAAGACATACCAATTGTTCCCTAATTAGTTTTAAAAGTATATTGACCTATTTTCTAAATTCCCCCAACACAAGCCTTGGTTTTCAAACATAAATATCCACACTGAACTGTGATTTCATTGCACCATTTTATTGGCCACTTTTTCCCTTTTATTTGTCTATAGGTCATTAGTTTTTATTTATTCCTTTATTTTGCTTGATAGTTTAGTTGAATTGTTTCCAGGCTAGTTAAAGAGTTTGTTGATTTAAATATATTAACTTGGGGTTGAATTGTTTTTGTTAATGAATTCTTTCATTTCAAAGAGAGGTTGTTGTGAGGTCGTTGTCCTGCTGGGAGGAAACCTGCCTCTAACAAGTCTTCCTTCATTATCATCCTATATTAAGGTCCATCCGTCTTCTCATTACGTTCCCTGTTCCTGGTGAAGGAAAGCACAACACCACCATTATTTACTGTGGGGGTAGTCTGTTCTGGGTGATGTTTTAGGTTTGTCCGTAGAAGGTGTTTTGTATATAGGCTAGGAAATAAAATTTTGTTTTCATCTTATCAGAGAATCTTCTTCCACATGTTTACTGGGTCTTCTTCATGACCACACAGGACTTCATGCCACTCCACCATAAAGATCATATTTGTAAAGTGCAAATCTAATTGTTGTTGCATCTAAATATTCTTATCATTTTCAATTGAATTGGTTTTATTTAGGGATAGCAGAGTAAAGGAGGTTGCATGCAAATTAATACCACACTTAAAAATTGTGTGTGCCTTTCACAGTAAACCCAAAAAATGAAAAATGAAAAAAAAAGAACATTATTGTGTGAATTTTCTTTTTTCAGCATGATTTGCAGTGATTTGCTGCAGAGCGGATGCTCTTCAAGCTGCTGCACAGGTGGAGTCTGGTCTGTGTTTATTTTATCACAGCTTAACCACAACATCGGCTTTCTGTTTACCAAACTGAAGCTAGCACTTTTTAGACAGTTGTGGTTTTCATTCCTAATATTTAACACAGACACTCACTTCCTTTAGGGCAGTTGTCTCAGCTCTCAGTTTAGTCACCCTGCAATAACTCCGCTTCCTTGTCATTATAAAACAAACAACATGAAGGTAATTTACTGTTTAAATACCTTCTCATCATTTTCAGGTCATGGTTTGCATTTCTTTTGATCTCAGTCCCATGTGCACACAGAAGTTGTGTAAACATCAATGTTATACAATGAGCTTTATTTGGACAAAAATATAACAAAAGTATTAATATTGCCTCTGAATTATGTTTCTTTTTAACCTTCTATATAACATTTTATGAAAACTATTAAGCTTGCTCTCCCTATAAAGTGAGAGCAAGCGAAAAAATAAAAATAAATTCCTGAAGAATTCAGACTTTTGTCTGATTACAATCCTGAATAAATTGAGAACAAAACGGAGAAGTGATTAATTCAGTTTCTCTGGCTGAAGGCACTCTGTCTTCTTTTGGTAAACTGAGTCAGTGGGGGTTACAACAAGAGCAAACAAACAAAGCATAAATTATTATTAAATTATGATTTTAATGCCATAGAGTGAGAAGAGCGATTGACAGAAAGTGATGAGGAGTTCTAGCAGGAAGCAGACCAACGAAGTGGGTCATTTTTACATTTGTTTTCCCAAATGAAAGCACCACTGTATGAGAAATATGAGAAATTACCTCATCTGCATAATCTCTTATGCAGATGAGGTAATTTTTCTTAAAATCAAAAAACTAAAAGGAGCGGTATAAATTCTGGCAACACATAATTTTCAACAACCAGCTTAGACTGTGGACCCTCAGAGACCACCTCCACTCTCTGCAGCTATCTGACCCACTTTGAACGCCAGCAAAGTGAATGTGTTGGTAGGTGTTCAATTGCAAGAGGTCACACAAACCAGCAAGTCAATAAAAGCTTTCAACCATGTATGTAGAAATTAGGCTAAACAAAATGCAGCCTAAGGTTGATTTAGAGTGACTATTTAACCCAACAAGCATGTTTACAAACTGAGAGGAAATCCAGAGAAAACCCTTGCGTGTACGAGGAGAAAACGTTAACTCCACTCCATCGGCATACTTCTTGTTTTGAGCAGCAGTGCGTTGGAGGCAGGTCTTGGTTTGGTCCCAGATTCTTCTACAGGACAACATGTGACTATGGACAGATGGAAGAATGGGGTCAGGCAAAGAAGCAGGGAGGAGAGAAGGCTGGAAGCCAATAGATGCCTCAAAAGGCAAGAAGCCAGATGCAGCAGATATGTGACTGTTGTGTGCAAATTCAACCCAAGGTAGATGTTGACTCCAAGAGGTGGGATTATTATTACACAAGTAACAAAGGGTGCTCTAAAGCTCTTGGTTGAGCCTCTCGTACTGCCCGTTGGTCTGGGGGTGATAGCCAGAAGAGGTTTGGGATCTAGCCCCAAAAGATGCACAGAAGTCCCTCCAGACCTGTGAGATAAACTGAGGACCTCGATCAGAGAGAATCTCTGTGGGGATACCATGTAACCTGAAAACATGGTTTACCAGGAGTCTAGCTGTCTCAGAGGCAGAGGGGAGCTTAGTGAGAGCTACTAAGTGGCAAGCCTTAGAGAACCGGTCAATGATTGACAGAATGACTGTCTTATTTCTGGATGGAGGAAGTCCAGTAACAAAGTCCAAGGCTATGTGTGACCATGGATGATTAGGAACAGCTAAGGGTTGAAGAAGACCTACCGGGGGTTGGTGAGAAGGTTTGTTTCTAGTGCAGATAGTACAGGCAGACACAAACTCAGCGGTGTCTTTATTTAAAGAAGGCCACCAGAAATAACGGCGAAGGAAACCAATAGTGCGGCTAGTTCCTGCGTGACCCGAAAACTTAGAAGAATGGCCCAATTGTAATACTCTGGATCTAACAGTCTCAGGAACGAATAGGCGGCCAGGCGGGCCTCCACCTGGGTCAGATTCAACCAGTAGTGCTTGGTGGATAAGGTCTTCAAGTTGCCAAGACAACGCTCCCACTACACAGGATGGAGGAATGATGGGCTCAGGTTCGGCCTCTTCCTCAGAGGCAGAGAACTGTCTGGACAAAGCATCAGGTTTTAAATTCTTAGAACCTCGGTGGTAGGTGAAGAAAAGTCGAACCAAGAAAAGAATAGTGACCAACATGACTGACGGGGGTTAAGGCGTTTGGCTTTCTAGCCAGGTTCTTGTGGTCTGTCCAGATAACAATGATTTGCGAAGTTCCCTCTAACCAATATCTCCATTCCTCAAGCGACATTTTAATGGTGAGTAGTTCTCTGTCTCCAACATCATAATTTCTCTTAGCGGGGGAGAACCACTTAGAGAAAAAAGCACATAGTGCAACTTGCCATCTGTCAGGGAGCGTTGAGAGAGGACAGCTTCAACTCCAGTGTCAGATGCATCAACCTCCAGAATAAACTGTTCCTTGAGGTTGGGATGGGTAAGAACTGGAGCTGATGCAAAACGCTGCTTGACGGTAGCAAAAGCCTTATCAGCCTGAGAAGACCATAAAAAGGGTTGTTTAATGGATGTCAGGGCAGTAAGAGGAGAAGCAATTCAGCTGAAATCCTGGACAAAACATCTGTAAAAATTGGCGAAGCCTAGGAAACGTTGAAGCTGTTTACGACTTGTGGGGGTTGGCCATTCTTGAACTGCAGAAATTTTACTGGGGTCTGGCTTCACCTGTCCACCCTCAAAAATAAATCCAAGAAAGGTTACAGTGGGGACATGAAATTCACATTTCTCGGCTTTAATGAACAGACTGTTCTCTAAAAGTCTCTGCAGCACTGACCGGACATGATTGTGGTGATCCCTTGGGTCCTTTGAAAAAAATTAGTATGTCATCCAGATAAACAAAAACGAAGACGTTCAGGAAATCCCTCAGGACGTCATTTACAAGAGCCTGAAAGACAGCTGGAACGTTTGTTAAACCAAAAGGCATAACTAAGAACTCATAATGTCCAATAGGAGTCTTAAAAGCAGTTTTCCACTTGTCCCCCTCCCAAATCTGAACAAGATGATAGGCGTTTTGCAGATCAAGTTTGGTGAAGATAGTTGCTCCTTGAACTGCTTCAAAAGCTGAGGAGAGAAGGGGAAGAGAGTACTTGTTCTTGATGGTTATTTCATTTAGGCTGCAATAATCGATGCAGTGCCTTAGAGACCCGTCCTTTTTGACACAAAAAAAAAAACAGCTCCTAAGGGAGAGGAGGAGGGGTGGATTATGCCTGTCTTAAGGGAATCATTAATGTATTTCTCCATTGCCTCACGCTCAGCTTCAGCTCACCGAAACAGGCGACCTGAAGGGAGAGGAACACCAGAAAGAAGGTTGATAGAGCAATCATAGGGACGATGTGAAGGAAGTGACAGGGCACAGTCTTTACTGAACACATGCTGGAGGTCATGATACTCTTTAGGTACATTAGAAAGATCCGGTTCTGAAGGCGGGACGGAATGAGAAGAGGAGCAGACGGCCGAAAGAAGGCAGGAGGCATGATGAGTCTGATGAGTGATGGAGTGAAGGGCTTGGCCATCTAGAGCATTGACTTGAATAGGTTGATTTAGTTCAAAAACAGGGAGATTGAATTCATGAACCAACTCTGGACTAATTAGATTCTGTTCAGATCCCGAATCAATCAAAACCCTTAAAGGAATCTGAACCCGTGTTGCAATTAAAGAAGCAGGGAGAGTTAATCGTGAGAAGTGATTGCTATGAATAGCGCCCGCCAGCAACCCCTGTCCTACTGGCAGGCCTGATCTTTTGGGCGAACAGGACACTGAAAAAGAAAATGACCGGGGCCTCCGCAATACAGACAAAGACCTGAACTGCGGCATCTCTGTTTCTCCTCCAAAGAGAGACTAGTTCTGCCTATCTGCATCGGTTCGGGCTGCTGGTTGTTTACATTAGGAGGCTTGTCGAAAACTGATGACGTCATGTTATGCGACTGACTAGGGCGTCTGGGATATGGAGTACTAAACTCCTTCTTTATTCAATTTCTTTCTCTTCTCCGATTATCATTTCGAATGGATAGTTCGATCAATTCTTCTAGAGAGCTCGTTTTGTCTCGACATGCTAGTTCATCCTTTAGGCTTTCATTTAATGAATTTAGGAAAGCGCTTTTTAGGGACGGGGAATTTCATTTTGACTCAGCCGCAAGTGTGCGGAACTCAATGGCCATGTCAGCTACCAACCTTGTGCCCTGTCTAATGGTGCGTTCACACCAAACACGGATTCTGCGAATATTTCGCGTCATTTGTGTGCTTTGCCCGCTTGACATTCCGCGTGAACTCCGCGTTGGCATTTGGCAACAAGCGGCAACGCTTTGCCGCGTCATCAAATAGGAGGAGCTTCCATCTGCTGCTTGCTGGTTTCAACTGAACATGGCGGACATGGATTTCACAGACCTAATTACGATGTTTTACCTGTGGAGAGTCGAAAAACGCCGCCGACGTCGATGTCCCTGGGTTCACCAGATCCTTCAGGGACGAGAACAGTTTGGAGATTACCACCACCTACTCCAGGAGCTGCGTCTGGATGACGGTCGATTTCAGCGGTACTTCCGTCTATCCACGACCCAGTTCGACGATCTGCTGTCCCACGTTGGGAGACGAATCGGCCTCCGGGACACCAACTACCAGCGCTGTATCCCCGCTGCTGAACGCCTGTCCACCTGTCTTCAGTGAGTAAATAAAAAACAGCCGATTTTTAATGTCCACATCTCCTAAATATAAGATATTTGTGCCTAAACATAACCAGGCCAGGTCCTTTCTGTACTTGTCTCGGTAAAAGTAATTAGTTGAGTCATACAACTCTGGCTTGCCGCGCACCACCACTATGATCTGGTCCTCCATCTTCACTGACAACCGCTTCTTCTCCACGGTCAGAGCCCTGACAGTTTTTCTCTAGCACGTTTGGAGGTGATATAATAAAAAAAGCCGCAGTCAATATGTGAAGTTCAGATCATGGCGTTAGCTCAATGTTGACAACTGAAATGGCTACAAAACTTTACAGCAAACCTAATAACATATTTCCAGACTTCAGTGGCATTAACATTGGGTTTTCAGTTAGTTGTCAGTTTAGAAACCTAAATTAGATATTCTGCAGCAGCTGCAGGCATATCATTGAGAGGGGAATTTCTCATGCTACCACAAATAAATGATGTATTTTCTTATTGTTCTTGTGTTAATTAATAGATTTTAATTAATAGTAATTTTATCCATCATTAATCCTGTATGATTTGAATATTCCTAGACCAGGTGTTGCAGCATGAATATAAAACACAAAAAGGCATGGATGCAGACCTCTATAAATGTATTCACACACACACACACACACACACACTGAGAGCAGTAAAAATCCTGCAGCGTGTTTCTGCGGTGTCACACAACACATCACATTTCAGAGACTTGGCCAGTGAGTGTTTGCAGTGCTGTGAATGAGTCTCTGTGCAGCCTGCTGTTTGCAGGCGATGCCAACCCAAAGCAGGAAAACTGGGTCAGCACTTTGCAGGCCAAGGATGCACACACACACACACACACACACACACACACACACACACACACACACACACACACACACACACACACACACACACACACACACACACACACACTGACCCACCACTAAAACCTTAGCCTGACTCTAACCTTGAGCTTAACACAAACATTTAAGGATATTTCTACATAGTTGAGGAGAATCCAACATGCTTCAACTGTTAGAAAATGCAATTTAAAACAACAAATGGAAAGCACCAAGCGCACATATGTTGGACCAATAACCTGCTGTTAAAGGCTGTTATTGTGTTGGGAGGATTCCCATTTACAATAATATATTTATGTTTCTCTATTCTTTTTATTCAAATGTCTTTAATCAACCTGTTTTAACAGTTTTCTTGTTACACTGGAATAATGTTAAGGTTGAAGTATTTTTGGTTTTCTTGCTGTTATAACATTAAATATGAATATTACAGTCACGTTTCACTGTGCTGATTGTTCCCTCTGTAAAATAAATCTGGGAAAGATGCTTTGTTCGCTTACTTCCCAAAGAATGACTTTGTGGTTTTTTCACTTTAGAGGTCCAACTTTGTTTTTTTTTGTAAAACTGAAAGCTGCAAACACGAACACAATTTAATAGGAAGCAGCAGGATACATTTTCATATTTATTTGTTGGACCGAGTGGAAATAATAATAATAATGTAATTATATGTATCTATGAATGGGTGTCTCTGGAAAGGCTTCTGAAAAAAACAACATGAGGACAGGTGTTCTTGTATTTCTACAACCTGAAAGCGAAGAGGGAGGGTGAAGGACACAGAAATGTCATTTTTGGTCCTGACACAGCAGCATGGAAATATAAAGTGTAGAATATCTTTACTGCTTTGGGATCAAATTCAGCTCTGGCTTTATTTCAAAATGTGCACAGGTCAGCAGACAAATGAGTCCAAAAAGCAAAAAGGGCCAAGGTAATTGATGAAATGTCAAATGTGTTTATGCCATTACCTGTTGCTCTTTGGTTGTTACCTTCAGTTTGAGTTTTTGGGTTCCAGGTCAGAATCAGAATCTTGTTCCTACATGTTCCTGTGTTTGTCCTGTTGAGTTCTCGCTCCTTTTTTTTGTAGTGTGTACTTGTTTTCTGCCATTTCCAGCCATTCTCCCCCAGCACCTCCATGCTCTCCTTCAGCTGCAGCACATTCAGTTGATTAGACTCACCCGTTCCTCACTCAAGTAATCAGCCTCTCCTGCATTCAAGCCGCTCTGTTCAGTTACTCCTTTGTCAGATCGTCCTGTTAATTCATGTCTGTGACGTTTTGAATTCTGTTGTTTAATTTGTCTCTTATTTTATTACAATCTGATTACATTATCTTGCCAAGTTCCTGCTTGTGTTTGGGTCCCCCATCACCACATTTCAGGACAGTTAAAGGATAGTTTGAAATAAGACGTCATCAGTTGTATATAAATCAAAACTTGTCAGTATGGTACAGTTTAGTTGGATTGTATTTAACACTGATGTGACAGCAGCTGTGGACTTGAAATTTATTTTTGTCGTACTTTTATTGTCATTTTAAAAGAAGAAAACCGTCTCTTGTGGGATGTTTTGATACCTGTCTCAGGGACATTGTGAACTAGCTGTGACAGACAATGATTTAAATCAATCTACTAGTTATCTGCTGCATTGAAAGTTGTTGATGCTCTAGAAATTATGCTTACCCTGAATTTCTTCAATTATATCGATTCTTTAAATCTTTAAGGAGTATCTAATATATTTCTTTCCAAAATAGTTATAATAATAATAATAATAGAAAATTGTTTTAATTTCCTTATATTATTTCATATATTTATCCTACAACCAATTACCTGTCATTGACAACGGAGCACAACGAGACCTCGGCCCTTTTTCATGATCTTACACTTTACAAAGGTGGCAGTAATATTGAAACTACTGTTCATCATGAACATTTTGAATGTAACCATCCAAAATGGCTCAGCGGCATCCTTGAAGTTTAGGGGACTGGAAAAAATCTCCTCTGCCTCCAGGGGAGGTGAGCGTGTTTTTGTTGAGAGGCATGTTGAATTTAACACTGTGGGACCCTTTGGTATGAATGAAGAACTGAATCTTTCATATTTCCTCTAATGTGTTGTTAGAAATCTGCCAGCTAATATGCTCTATATGGTTGGACTAGTAGATGATGCATATTGTTGTTTTGTGCATTATTCTGTCTGGGAGTAAAATGTGTTGGAGGATGTGGACAGCGGACATATGGGTGAGCTTTGCCCTTATTTTGTCTTACCAACAACGTGCCTTTGCCATGTTTCCAGTGATTTCTGTACACAGGGTGTCTATAATTACTTGCCTTCCTGCTGTGTTCACTAGTGACTACGATGAAGACACAGATGGCGTTAGTCTCCATGAAGTTTGCACAACTATTAGGGAGCTGCCCTTTTTTTTTTTTTTTACATTTGCAAGCAGGAAACCTTCTTCCTGATGATGTTGTCGACCCTGTGCCTCAGTGTTTGAGGACTTTGTTGACACTTACAAACTGCCCTGTTGTTTAAACAGATGCAGGCATTGACACTCATTTATGCTCCACAAGGACTCCTAAACAGGATGAGTGAAGTGTAACCGAGTGCAAGGAGGACTCAGGAAATGACCTCCATCCAGCACAAATTAAGAACTAGGTAGATAATGAGAAATGAATTAGTGGTTACCCTGTTCTCTGTCCCCAGAAACAAAACAAAGAGCAAAACATTGTTGAGTTATTCCTCATTTCTTTTTATTTCGCTTCGCCAAACTTTCTTGTAAAGTTTTGAATATGTTTAAATCAATAGCTCTCCATACTTTTTCAAGATTTTTCAAAGGTTTTCTTTGCACTGTTGCTGCTTAATCCAGCCACTCATTCCCTGTTTCTACTCGACATTTTTCTGAGAGTCTTTTGTGTTAAACTGCTTAAATCTGACTGATTCAGGCTTTAAAAAGCTCTTAAAGTGAGGAACCACAAGGTTTCTTCACATAATAGATAACTGAGCCAAGAGCAATTTGAAACAGGATCTTTAGGCACTTTATTACCAGCACTCTGTCACAGATGTAGGGCTGAAACAATTAATCGTATTAATTGATTATTGAATTATTGGTCAGCTAATTTATTAATCGAATAATCGTTAACTGGAGTACACAGACCCTAAAACATGCCATCTGCTGAAAAAGCAACCCACTCAGAGCAGTAATTAGGCCAAAACTGAACCAAAAATATATACATTTTGCATTTAAGATGAAAAACCATCTTTTTTTTAATAAATATGCTCTATCCACAAATCCTCAAGTAGCAGTTTTAACGTCACCTGGTTCAAATTCTGTAAAAAAAATCTACTATTAAGCACCTTTGTCAATCCAATTATTAATCAAATAATTTGAAAAATAGCCGACAGATTATTTCATCTGAAAAATTGGTGTTAGTTGCATCCCTACAGAGGAGTGTGATTTCCTCCTGTTTTTGTTTAATCCATCACAAATACCAAATGAAGACAGTTGGAGACTTCAGAAAGTCTCTTACGTTTGGTTCTGTTCACATCTCTCTGAAACCAAGTTCAATACTAAAGAAACCCAGCTGTGGAAGAAAGTGCTCTGGTTAGACGAGACAGTGAAGCTGATCAGGGTTGATGGGAAGGTGGATGGAGATAAGTTCAGGGCGATCCTGGAAGAAAAGCTGTTAGATGCTGCAAAAGACCTGAGAATGGGGTGGAGGTTCACCTTCAGCAGGACAATGACCCTAAACATACAGACAGAGCTATAATTGCATGCCTTGAATCAAAAAATATAAATCAAGGGTTAGAATGGCCCAGTCAAAGTCCGAACATAAACGGAAACAGGGATCTGTGGAAAGGCTTGAAATTTGACTTCGATCTTCATCGAATCTGACTGAGCTTCAGCTATTTTGTAAAGAATGGATAAAATTGTTGGTTTCTTCATGTGCAAAGCTGCTAGAGACACACCCCAGATGTTCTGCCTCAGAAGTTCTACAAATTATTTGAAAACCCAGGTTTCATTTTTCTTCCACTTTAGTATTATGTACTCCTTTGTGATGGTCGATGACATACAGTCTCAAGAAAATGCCATGAAGTGAGAAAAATGTACAGAAGTTTTGAAGGTGCTAATAATGGTTAAACAAACTGTAAACATCAGGAAGTATTTGGTTTGTTCTTAAAGAACAAACTTCCAACCAAGCCTGATGCCTTGACCTCGTGACGTGGGTCAGCGAAAGGTTTTAGAGTACGAAGAGTCCTACAGGTCCTTTAGAGTGATGGCGATCCAGCTCCATCAGCCACATCTGAACCAGCAGCACCTCTGAGGTCATATTTATCCTGGTTATTAGTGTGGGTGTCAGTGTGTGGAGAAAGGCTGAATCAGACATTCCTCACCGGGACGTTAGGGAGAGCCTCCCCAGTGGTGTGGTAGTGTGAGCGTGTGTGCGTCAACTCTGCAGCAATGCGAATTCCCGCTCCTGTTAGCTCATGTTTTACCTCATTGGATGTCGTAAGAAGCTGCTCCTCCGAAGGTCCTCAGAGTGACTCCGTGTGGGATAAATTATTGAGCTCTGTCCCAACGAGTGAGTCCTCCCTGGAACATCTCAGCTGACAGTTTTCACAGAAATGAAGTCATACTGCGGTAGGTTACTCCTCACCTTACATGTGCAGGGGATTCTCTAACATCTGAAACATTCACACAATGAAAAACTGGGGTCCAAGTCTAAGATCATCCAGAGAAAAGTTTTTCGCTTCTTTTTCTTATTCATCGATAATAAAAATTATTTGCATCATTTTCTTTCTCGTTGTCCATGTTTTGAAAGTGAGTTTTTGCTGATGTCTTCAAAGTTGAAACATTCAAACAAAATTCAATCTATAGATCTCATCGGTAGAGATCTATGACCACTGAGCATCTTTCTTGAAAAAATAGTTTCTACACTGTTTGGGAAATCAAAAGTAATTTTTAAACATGACTTCACGCATTTTTATGCAACATATTAAGCAAACATGTTAGCAGCACCCAAGAGAATCTTGTTTTCTTTTATTTTCTTCAAATCAAGAGTTTTCAATCAATTTCCCTAGTATTTAGTAGATGTACCTTTTAAACTGAGTCTATCTCAATAAATAATTGAAAACTGAAGGACAGCAGCCTTCAGCTTATCTTTATTGTTGGGTCCGTTGTCTCTCGCCTACCTCTTGATAATGCTCTATTGATTCTCTGTGAGCTTTAGGTCTGGCCACCCTGCTGCCCAATCTAGCTCAGTCCACTCCTTTACCTCCGCAGGTAAGATGTGTCTGATGTTGCTTTTGGGTGTTGAGTGGTTTAACACAAGGACTATGACCGTTGTGGCCCAATTCCTGGATACTTTTGTGTGAAGCTCTGACTTCTGCTGCAATCCACGTCTTGTAAATGTTTGGCTGCTGTTATTGCTGATATTTATGCACTTTTTTCTAACAAACTTTTTCCTTCCGCTAAACTTTCCATGTATGTGCTTGGGTACAGCACAGTGTGAATTTATGTAATATTCCAGTTTTTAGAGGTACTGAATTTTAGGTTAGCTGTAAAGCATAATACAATATCAATAATGGATTAAAGTAAACCACATCATAAACTAAATTAACTGAAATAAACCCTTTAGACCTGGAGGTCTGCTCTACTGTTGATCTGAAATCAGACTGTTGATGTGATCTTGTGCTAATTAAGGATCTATCACTGTTCTATCTTTTACCATATACTATCTATATCAGTTCAGGCAGTCACGTTAAGGTAACAAACGATGGTCAAACGACATCACCCAGAAACACAGAACATGGTGTCCTCTTTAACAGATGCTTGAAGGTGAACAGTTGCTGCAGATCTGAATGTTCTACTGTTCTGTTTTTTCACATTAAGAATTAATTTCAGAAATTCATATCATTTTCATAGATGTTTTTTTTACAGCACCCTCTACATGCATTGGCACACCAGCTGCAGATCTGCAAAAAAAAGCCTGAAAACAATTTCATGTTTTGTGACAGCAGCATAATTCAGCAGCTCTTTTACAGCGAGTTGTGGAAATGCTTCTCAACAGTTCTTATCATTCTGCTGGTGGCAGGAAAAAATTTGATGTTTGTCAAAGTACTGGTACTCATAGCGGTCTTCCGCTTCATCCGGGACCGGGTTGCAGGGGCAGCAGACTCAGTAGAGATGCCCAGACTTCCCTCTACCCAGACACCACCTCCAGCTCCTCCAGGGGGAGCCCGAGCCATTCCCAGGCCAGCTGAGAGACACAGTCCCTCCAGCATGTCCTGGGCCTCCTCCCAGTTGGACGTGCCTGGAGCACCTCCCTAGGAAGGCGTCCAGGAGGCATCCGGTATAGATGCCCGAGCCACCTCAACTGGCTCCTCTCGATGTGGAGGAGCAGCGGCTCTACTCCGAGCCCCTCCCGGATGGCCGAGCTCCTCACCCTATCTCTAAGGGAGTGCAGCCCTACACAGGAAGCTCATTTCAGCCACTTGTATCCGGGATCTCGTTCTTTCGGTCATGACCCAAAGTTCATGGCCATAGGTGAGGGTAGGAATGTAGACCGACCGGTAAACCGAGAGCTTCCTTTTCAGCTCAGCTCTCTCTTCACCACAACGGACCGGCACAGTGCCCCCATTACTGCGGCAGCCGCACCGATCCGTCTGTCGATCTCATTATTTATTTTTTATTTATTGCTTGGATTGAAGATATGGGAGATTTCAGGCAAGTATCTGCTTTCCTATAGCCATTTTGAAAGTTGCTAAGAGACTACTCAAAACTTGTTTCAGCTACATTTATTTCATAGAACCCTTGCCACTACTTGTTGCACCGGTGATTTTAAATGAATGAAATAAACATTCTCATATTAAAGGATAGATTTTTTTACAGTGCAAGATAATGCTCATTCAATTAAAGATTTGTTTATTTTAAAGAGTTTTACACAGATTTACCAGTGGTGTCAATGTCTGTGGAAGACGCTGTTTCAGAGGGTTGATTATGTGTATTTACTAACCCACCTAAGTCTTTTGTACACACTTTCTTCAGGTGGAAAAAGGTTCCTACTATTTGTGTTGTGATTGCACATAACAGAGGAATTAGAAAAGAAACAATTGTACACTTTATATTTAGGTAATAAGAGAAAATAATATACAAATGGAAATTGTGAACTCTGATTCATTCATCTTCTATAGCGCTTCTTCCATAGTGGGTCACAGGGAAGCTGGTGCCTATCTCCAGCAGTCTACGGGCGGGAGGCGGGGTACACCCTGGACAGGTCACCAGTCCATTGCAGGGCAACACAGAGCTGAACTCTGATTGTTTTGATTGGAGTGTTTTAATTTTTCAGTTCTGTGTACAGATTTGTCTTGGCTTTTCTTCTGTACAGGACTTTAATTGAAAAGGAATGATCTGCATCTGAAACGGGCATTGTTTAACATACGTAAAAACCCTATAAAAGCACAAAAGGCTTATTTGTAGTGTAAAAAACATAGTGGTGGCAATGTCATGCTCTGGGCCTGTTCTGTCTTCAGGTATTGATTCTGTTTCAAAGCGATGTAAAGCCTTATCTCCATTAATAAACTGGCCCGGTTGAGCCAGACGTTCAAAATAACAGCCTGAGGATCCTGGAAGTTGGGTGTTTATATGGAAATCCAGAATTTTTGCCTTTATTGGTGTGTTTATTTGCAGTTCAAACTGTGCCTGCAACCACAGAAAGTTTCTCACCCAGATGGAAAATACTTTGTAGCTGCTCTTCTGTGCCACCAAAACAAAACAGACATGATGAAAGCTAATCTGGAGCAGGTTTTTAACAGACTGAGCAGTCCTCTTTCTGTAATCTTTATAAACATAGATGTAATTTTACAAAATATGATTGTTTGTTTGATCAAGGACAAATTAGGATTTTTACACTCATACCTAATGCCAGATTCACACCAGAAAGAGAGGATCACAGCAACCAGAATCATGTGGGAATAAAGGTCGGTATTTTTATGAAACAGCAGTGTTTCTGTTTTCCTCTGATACAAATCCAGCATTGCATTTTAAGAAGATATTCCAACATAAATTATTTTACTGCTGCTACACATTTATGCAGTTTTCTATTTCTGAGCGTTGTATAATCTCTCCATTTAGCCAAATTAAAACCTTGTTTTTCTCCTTTATATCCTAACCATCGATGGTGCAGATAACACAACAGCAGCATGATCAGAGTGACAAAAGGGTATTTTTTTTAGAGTGAATAAGTTGGTTTAAGAGCATCCATTTGCAAAATCGTCTTGTTGGAACAAGTACAAATGTACAGGGGTTGGACAATGAAACTGAAACACCTGGTTTTAGACCACAATAATTTATTAGTATGGTGTAGGGCCTCCTTTTGCGGCCAATACAGCATCAATTCGTCTTGGGAATGACATATACA
>JAHUTJ010067470.1:0-15850 GCA_036250325.1 Characodon lateralis
TGCAGCATCTGTGTGATGCTATCATGTCAATATGGACCAAACTCTCTGAGGAATGTTTCCAGTACCTTGTTGAATCTATGCCATGAAGGATTAAGGCAGTTCTGAAGGCAAAAGGGTGTCCAACCCGGTACTAGCAAGGTGTACCTAATAAAGTGGCTGGTGAGTGTAGTCCAACAGTTTAGGAACAGCATTTCTCAAAGTATTGTTGCAAGGGATTCAAGGGATCTACCATCATCGTCAAAAGATTCAGAGAATCTGGAGAAATCTCTGCCACATAAGTGGCAAGGCTATAAACCAACATTGAATGCTCAGGACCTTTAATCCCTCAGGAGGCACTGAATTGAAAAACGACATTCTGGAATAGATATTACTGCGTGGGCTCAGGAACACCTCAGTAAACCATTGTCAGTAAAAACAGTTCGCCGCTACATTTACAAGTGAAAGCTAAAACTCTTACATGCAAAGGCATATATCAACAACACCCAGAAACACCACCAACTTCTCTAGGCCTGAGCCGGTCTGAGATGGACTGACGCAAAGTAGAAAAGTGCGCTGTGGTCTGATGAGGTCACATTTCAAATTGGTTTTGGAAATCATGGAAGCCGTGTTCTCCCGGCCAGAGAGATAAATGACTATCCCAATTGTTATCACCTCAAAGTTCGAAAGCCAGCATCTGCAATGGCATGGGGGTGTGTTAGCGCCCAGTGCCACATCTGTGAAGGCACCATTAATGCTGAAAGGTACATACAGGTTTTGGAGAAACATGTGCTGCCATCCAACCAACATCTTCTTCAGGGATGTCCCTGCTTATTTCAGCAAGACAATGCCAAGCCACGTTCTGCATGTATTACAACAACAGGGCTTTCAGCCTTTTCTATGACTGACAAAGGTTGTAAGTCAGCTGAAGTCAGAGTTAATAATTCAATTTCCCTTGCTGTACTGCTTTAATAAAACATTATTAAAAAGGATCAAAAATAAGTTAGAAGAGGCTAAACTTCAATCTAACCAACAATCTAACCTGTCCATCCCTGATGTAGCTCTGTAGGTTTAGAGACATTTGGTACACTGACCATTTGACAGTAAAAGCCTACTTTTAGGAGACTGTTTTAACAATGTTAAATCTGTTTTTTTGTGGCGCACATGGTTGTGTGTTGGACTGTGCAGGCTTGTGGGTTGTTTGTGCAGTGAGTGATTGAGGGCAGCATGCTTCGTCATGTTCGGGGCACTTGAATCTGCCTCAGGACAACAAGTCATCCACGTGGAACCCTTTAAGGTCTCCACTCACCTCTACCCCCACTTTACAAAAAAATCGCTAAACCATGTCATGATTAGGCTTATTTTTTTTAAACAATGCAGCTAACACATGTTTTCAATTGTAGAGACAGCTTGAAAGAGAATATCTTTAGTGGTGTTAAAGTTACTTTAATTAACAGCAGTAACTGGGATATTTCTGTTTTTTTTAACTTCACTGGGTGGTAGGCATTTTGTTCGGATGGTTGAAAAATGTGAAGGAATAAAGAATGTGGGTTAGCTATTAGTCGGTATGTGTTTTTACACAGCAAGCCTTTCCCAGGTGCTATACAATCCCCAAGCATTACAGTGGAGGGCAATCTAGCACGCTTACCCACACACACAATGCACACACACACTGCACCACCAGCTCCCTACCCCCCAAAAGGAAAAAAAGAGGAGGGTAGACAGAGGGAGGTGGAGGGAGATAACAGATCAGATGGAGGAAGGGAGAGGTAAAAGGAGTGTGAATTCAGCCGACTGTAGCTAACCTCCAATGCAAGGGCTTCAAAGGACTGAGCGAGGCTGGGAAACTGACAGTGGAACATTATTTTTCTTGCAGCTATTTTGTGTATGAAGGAGCTGGTTTGCTACCTTCCTAATCTTGCAGAATGGTGGGACTCTCATCCATTGCTGTGGAGGGTAAGTCTTGTTACACAGACATTCTGGCTTATAATTACAATGGCAGGTATGTACAGTGAAATGCCTGAATTACAGACAAAGGTGAAGGCATTTGTAAAGATGTTCCACTTTATTTCACTTCATAAATTCAGTTGTGTTTAATTAATGTCTTAAAACAAAATCACATCACCTTGCTTGAATACCTATAAGGTGACTTCATGTACTGAGAAGCCATATGCTAGCAAAACCAAGTGGTGAAACATTGCTGTTTTAATCCCCCAAAGTCACTGTGTGGGTGTGAACTGATCTGGATGCAAGCAGTGATGTTGTGAAACAGAGCTGATGCTAAATCACAGAAACTTGTTACTTTTCACTCACTGTGATGATATTTGTGTTTGCATTGGATGGCACAGAAAGTTGTGTCAGAATGAGGGAAGTCTTTTAGCATAACAGGGAAGTAGAAAGGTGAACATATATATCTACATGCACCCAGTTGAGGTCACAGTATTCTTCTCATTGGAGTTTGTCGGACATGTTAGCACAGGTGCTGAACTCACATTGCCCACCAAACCACACCCCACCCCACCACCCCCTCATCCCCTGCTGAGTTTAAACAAAAAAAGGTACAACTGGAAGCTCCCTTTAAAGGCTTGAGTCTACTGTGTTAACCACTATCTCTTACAAATGTGTGCACAGACTCAAATACAAATACATTATGTAGACTCTTGCACTCTTAACAAGGTGAGGAATGTTACTGGTGCTTTACAGCAGTTGTAAGACAAGCTTAAAGGGCTATATGTTTGAATGCTTACGTTTTATCTAATTTTATATTGCTGCATTTGATTTGCACTTGCAAGTTATAATTTTAGAGTTTGAAGTTGATAAATTAAAACTAAATTCCCCCCAAAGTTGGAATTGTAATTTAGAAGGTCAGAGATCCTTAGCTAATCCTGAATTCAAGTTCCATGTGGATGCTGTACAAATAAAAAAATGTTTAAAGTCACAAAAAAAAAGATTATTTGCTTGTTAAATAAATACCACAGATAGTACTGTACAATCTTATCTCAGACCATGTTCCTTTATTTGTTTAAATGCATAACATATGCAAAATATGTTGGTATCCAGTTGTATTTGCTCATAGAATTGATAAAAAAATTAATCTTTGCTTCAGACTCTTATTTTGCTGTAAGAAACGAAGTAGTTCTTGAGATGCACTGTGTTTTGGCAGAGTCAACAAATAAAGACTTCTTGCCAATGTGGGTGACAACATTCAAAACACTGCAAAAATATTGAGACAGGCAGAATATGAATGAATTATAAGCATTTGCGTCTGCTTCAGGGTTTTCTGCTGGCATTAAACAAAAGAGCTATTTCGCTCATGACTGTATTTGAAGATTGCAAAATCTAAAAGACTTTGAATGACCGAAACCAGAGCTGTTTTGTTCTACAGTAAACAGAGATTATATGTATAACAGGTTTAGCTTTATGAAACATTGAAGCTATTAATGAAACCACAGAAAGGGATTATTTACATTGCTTTTTTTCCCATTAGACCACTTCAAAATTAGACAAGCATTAATACCACAGTATGGACTACCCCAACCTGGATGAGAATGTTCTGCATTAATGACAGATTCTTAAAACACAGCATGAGATTTATGAAACCTTTAAAGGTAATGCTCATCAAGAGCGCCGCAGAGCATCTTGCCAGTTAATGAATGTCAATTGACGCCTTTGAATATGTCTGGCTTTGATGTGCCTAAACAGGTCTGATCATTGGACTTCAGCCGTTAATAGTTATGTCTGAAGTGTTGAGTCTTTTAGAAAGAACACACTCAAAAAGGATTGATTGCAGTTGCAATTTCGTGCATCAACAGGTGACTAGTTTTGCAGATTTTTAATAGGAAATATAATTTTTTGATGTTTGTCTCAATCCATCAGTTTGCATTGCACATTAGTCTATTTGTGAGAACAGAAAAGGCATTTTAGCTCTTCTATGAAATTTGCAAAAATTTCATCTCATTTACCAAATATCAAGGATCTTATCTCAGCTCATGAGACAAGAGTTGTAAGTATCTTTACAACATAACAAATAACTATTATCACTCTCAGTGGAATGGGGAACTATGCGGTGCTATGCAGGAAGATATCTAAATCAGGGTATTTAAATGTTGTGCAGATTTTGATGACTCACTGTCATGACATAAACAGCATCCTGTTCTATCCTGACTAGTTAGCACAACAGCAGCTAGCAAATCCTACTGGTTTTCTGATTTCCATCTGAAATAGGATAAACTCTCGCATCCGAGTGCTCACTTTGAAGTTAAATTCAGTTCAACCAAAATTATCATTTCAAACCAATAAGTTGCAGCATGGGTATATTAAAGGATTGTGCAAAGTTTTAGTTGCATTGGCACCCATGTAAAAGTGATTCTCATGACATAACCAGAATTTGAAGTTTGTCTTAAGCACCCTACATGTCAGATACTATGAAATAATTTCTCTTTGCTCATTTTGGCACAATTGAATGGGCTCTCTAATCCAAAAATTTGATTGGATAATCATAAAGCATGGGTCCAAATGAAATAGTGAAATAGATCTTGAGTGCAAGCTGGAATTTCATGCCAACTGCCTGAAAAGCACTGCTTTGATTTCTGTGTTATGTTTGATTTAGTGCTGAGTGGTGTATATTTCAGTTACTTTACTCAGCGAATGAGTCACGCTGTGGAAGAGGTTTTGTCTTTCACCTGGTTAGGGGAAGTCCAGTGCTGAGCTGAAGCCAAGATCTAAACAGCTGGAGCAGCTGGCAGGGAGACAACATTCACCAGGCCAAGACATCCTACTGAAAGCAAGCTTCCCCGCCTTCCACAAACTCCACTTCCTTATTTCCCCTGGGTGAATGGGATCTTAATGAGGAGACATTCCACGTCCCTGTGTGTATTAATTCCTCATGCCCAATTCTCGGAGCGTTTATTACAATGGAAGGAAACCACTCTAAGGTGGAAAGCAGTGTCTTTAAACAGAAACAGACAAACCCATGCCGGCTATAGATGTTGACTGTAGCCATGGCAGAGCCCCCAGAGCCATTGTTGAGCCCATAGGAAGACCCGCCTCAGGAAACTATGCCTGTTTTTAGGGAGTGGGACTTTGAAACGAAGGACATACACCGCTGCCAAACAATAAATATATCTCCTACATATGATGTTTGGCAGCTTGTCAGTAGTGATTACATACAGCATCATTCTGTCAGAGCAAAACATCTGAGAGTACAAAATTTTGCCATGATGTATTTATATTCTCTTGAAACCTGTACACAAACACACACACACACACACATCCGTGTTTTACTATCTTT
Organism: Characodon lateralis; assembly: GCA_036250325.1. Lineage (NCBI taxonomy): Eukaryota > Metazoa > Chordata > Actinopteri > Cyprinodontiformes > Goodeidae > Characodon > Characodon lateralis. The sequence goes on from JAHUTJ010067470.1 coordinate 5,267, forward strand.
ATGAGGACTTTTCATTTACTTCCATTGACTTCCATTCATTTTCCTTGATTTTTAGTGCCTAACCCTGACCCTAACACTAACCCTAACCCTAACCAGTTAATACCTAACCCTAACCCTAACAATAACTCAATTCANTTCGGTTACTTCCATTGACTTCCATTCATTTTCCTTGATTTTTAGTGCCTAACCCTGACCCTAACACTAACCCTAACCCTAACCAGTTAATACCTAACCCTAACCCTAACAATAACTCAATTCATACTCTAGTCCTAAACCTAACCCCTGTCCCAAGAACGGAATTTGGAAAAGTGAGGACCAGGAAAATGTCCTCACTTTGTCAAAATGTCCTCACTTTGTGATAAAAATACGAAAATTGGTTCTCACTCAGCACCAAGTACAAGTACACACATTCACCTTCACACACTACGACATGTCTTTAGTAGATATGCAACACCTCGCCAAACTGCATGAGCAAATAATATATACAAAGACATGGACGAGGGAGTTTGGTGTGGAAGAATTTGACAGACTTGCACTGAGCCCTGGCCTAAACTCGATAAAACACCTTAGGGATGAAGTAAGGCAGAGACTTTGATCCAGGTCTTTTCATCTAACATCAGTGTTTGACCTCACAAATGCTAAGAAGAATAATCCAGCATTCCCATAAACATTCCATTACACCTTGTTGAAACCCTTCCCAGAGGAGTTGGAGCTGTTGTAGCCCCAAAGGGTGGGCCAGCATCCTATTAAACCTTATGAAGAATCGGACTGAAGTTCATTTGTGTGTAAAGGTAGAGGAGTGAATACTTTTGCTCGTAATACACAGTATTTTGAGCAACTTGGTCGCAGAGGTGTTGTCACTGTATGAGAGTGTCTAGATTTCATGCAGTGCCACTGACTTTTTTCTGACAAGAGGAGGGAGACAATACAAAATATTATGTTCTGGGATTTGAACATTTTAAAGAAAAGTAACATGCCATTTTTTTTTATTTTTTTTTTTACCAACAGAGTAAAGGTTTTAAAGTGTGTTTAAATGGCAGGAATAATGCGATCCAGTCTTGACTAATATCGTGGATTTTATGGTGGTCTTAATCTAAGGCGGCCCTGATCCCAAAAAAATATTACAAATGACTTTTTTTGGGATTAACAAATAGAAAAAAGATTTAATAAATCTCAGACTGTGTTTTAAAGAATCTCAAATTAGTGTAGGTTAGGAATGGCAAACTATCGTATTGGGAAGAAAACTATTCAATTCAATTCAATTCAAAGATACTTTATTGATCCCGGAGGGGAAATTACAATTCCAGTATAACCCATCCAAACATACATCATGACACAAGACTAGGGGGGGACGGGTCACCGAGGCTTTGCTGGGCACTCACGATTCTTAACATGATAAAGTCTGATTGATGATGTTTAGCAACCTCTTAAAATTGAAACATGAAATTTTCCCTATGTGTATTCCATAAAAAAATCAATTAGATATGAACGAATAGCTGGTTAAATCTGATCATTACGTGCTGCTTACCGATACATATTAGTTTTACTGCAGTATTTGTCTTTGTTAGACGTTGACCTATTGGCAGTTGCAGGTTTATGGGCCAAAAGACTGAGGAATTTTTAAGAAATACCACAAAATATCAAGATGAAATTTGAGGTCAGTATTGTCCATCCCTTCTGTAGACTGTAGCCAGTTTGTGTTTGCACTGCGATCCAGATTCCATCAAAACTGGGAAATACCCCTTGAGTTTAGCATCAGCTAGTATCTTGTTTTTCTCTCTGTCAACTTCTCTTCCTATTTCTACAATGATTACCCTAATGCTGCCACATTAAAAGTCATTAGGGATGTCTTCAGTGCTAATATAATCAAGTATTGCCAGACAGTTTAGCTAAAACAGTGACTGGATAGCACTTTGTGAGACAAACTTTGCTTTAAAGAGAAATATTGTGGTGTTTTTATGTTTGATCTTATGCCTGAGGTCTCAACACGCCCCAAGTATTAAATGGACACAAAAACAGATGAGTGGATTATTCTAGAGATGCACTGAGCTGAGGCAAAAATGCATCTAATGCTGTGGTGCGTGACTCCATGGGAATAGCGCGTAAGTCATGATAAATAATAATGGTGTCAAGGCAAAACCCCAGAGTTTAAATTTCTCCTGAAGAAGGTGTCTGGACTGGAGTTCCGAAGGGGAGAGTCACTGCGACACTCAGCGGAGTTGCAGTACCTTTTTTGGTGTGTGAACACTCCAGAACTCATGATTTACAATAAAACTAAAACCTTTGACTTATGATAGCAAATCAGGTGACAAATGATAAAACAACCTTAGTCAGACTTGACTCACCTGAGCCACATTTAACTTTATGCTTTGTTTCCCTTTGTGTGTCAAAACGTGAGACATTTTCCAAAGTGATGTAACTAGTGTGGGGGAATATAAAAGAGTCAAGATAAGTTCCAGAGACAAGAGTCTCCTGCAGCCTGTGCAAAGTCTGGAATACATGAACAGCACCTGAAGTGTTAGTTTGAATAGGACTTCTCCTAAGTTAAATAGACTGCATAGAAAAGTATGGCTGTCTCACACAGGCCCAGTGAAATGTTTCCATTACATTTTTTGCACATTTTTTCTCTTCTCTCTAATCAGAATTATACATACAAGATTAAATATATACACACATCTGCAGTAATATTCCCCAGTAAGTTGCAGAGAAGTCAACACAGATTTTTTGTTGGACACTTGACCACTGGATGGTTTCCTGTGATGATCCTTGGGCTATGAGAAAACCATTCCAGGAGCCTGATCTGTCCCCACCAAAACCTGTTTGTTTGGGTTACTGGTCGTGTTGGAACAGCCAGCTGTATTTAAGTATCAATCATCTGAACCAAGCTGTCAATCTTAGATGAAAGGACATGGTTAGGATGTTAAGGAACAACCCCAGAAACACCAAGGCTCAAGCCTTTCATTGACTTAACGACCACTGAAATACACAGCTGGTGAACAATGCAACAAGCCTTCAAAAGAAATGTTATGGCCAGGAGAGACAAAGATTGAGATATTTGGCCACAGTAAGAAGAAGTATGTTCGGGGGGATGAAGATGTGACTATCAAAACCAGGATCTCCAACAAGCAAGCGTGGTGGTGGCAGCATCATGCTGTGGATCTGTTTAGCTGCCAGTGGGACTGGTGCATTGCACAAATTGGGTAGAATAATTGTGTATTCCAAAAGCACAATGAACCCAGATTTTGGAATGAATAACATGGGCTTATTAATGTTCTGGAATACCTGTGATTGCAACCCAAATCAAAATGGACAGTGCTTAAAAGTCACAAAAAGATAGTATGATAAATATTTGTCTGTGTATGTTTAATCATCTATGTATGATTTTGACGCTATGTGGATTAAAACCCCACAATAAATCAAACAGTGTGAATCCAATTCTTGTTTAAAGAATCCAGTCAAGTTGTTTATTGAATACCACAATGAAATAAGAATGGTCCAAATGCATCTTCAAAGGCCAAAAACTAACAATGATGTTAAAGCTTAAATAAGTGAGTCCAGACATGAAAGTGTGTAAAAACTGACCATAATGCCACCTCCTCTGAGCTACATTTTTTTTTTTTTTTGATGAAACAGAGCATGCCCGCAGATGCCTTTTAATAGTGTCTCCAAACTCTGCAACACCAACTTGGGGTATTTCATGATAGTTAAGGCAAACAAAATACCCTGGCCTGCACAAGTGAGAAATGCAGGGCAAATCTCAAAGAATGTCAACAAGCATCAGAAACATCTGCCAGTCAAACAGCACACACACAAAGTTTAGATAAAGGGTTGGTGAAAGCGGTGCGTAGCAAAAAAACAAGGCACACTGGATACAATGGAGAACCTATTATGTTCATACATTAAAATATACTGACAGTGTATGTAGATGGGGGACTCAATCACACATTGTATCAAGCAAAAACATAAAAGCACGGTGTTTGTTTTATTGTGTACATGGCCTAATCCTTCCTATTTATAACAGTGGAGATACACTGGTTCCCCTGCAGGAATGTTAATCTTCCTAAGGGCTTTGGCCAAGAGTCCAGTGGCCTAGCGAGTAAACACTGCACAGCTGAAAGGGACAATCTGCAGTGCATGCTGGCTCTGAAGAATACCCTCCTTGTACATTTGTCAAAGGCGGACTCACTGTGCACTGCAGCTGAGTAAACCCATGACAGTACCATATATATGAATATATATATATACATTTATTGATGTCTGCGCTGATGAGGTTTCGCTCATCTTGGGATGTAGGAAGCTTGAAACCTAAAGTGCTAATAATCAAAGGGCTAATAAATATCTAGCATTTTGGGACATTCTTTCATTTTATATCTTGATAACTGCTGCAGCTGTGCCATACTTTGTTCTGTTTTTCCATAAATAGACTTTGAACTGATTAGATCTGTAGTCTGAAAGAAAATTGAACACCACAATCTGCTCACAACACAAAGAACTCCCTCATTGAAGTTGATAAACTGGCAAAACTTGTCTGAAATGGGACTTCTAAAAGCTCATAAAAGCTCCTCATATGCTCCATTGATTAGGAAATACATATGAATCAAAGGAAGGCTTACATTTAGAGAAGGAAGCAATTTTGTCATAGGAATTTGCCTAATTGTTAATAGGGTGGTACTGTCCATCTGTAACTGTCTAGAATAATAGCTTCCATAGGATTTATAGTAATAAACAGAGGTAGTGTGGGCACCACTTTGTGCGTTCCTACATGATGAACGTCATTCCTCTTCACAACCTCCGCCCTTGCTTTCAGCTTCCTCCCATTACAGTGCAGGTTCTTCTTATATCTGGTTAGTGTCGTGCATCACGTGGTTCATGAGGTCCCTCATTTATTCTCAGCCTTATCACTTTAGGGTGGCCTGGTTAGTGTCTCACGCCAGCCACACATCATTTGAAAGGTACAGTAACCATATTTCTGCCTGCAGCTGGTCCTAATTATCCATGTGCTTTGCAGAAAAAATGATTTGGGCTTCCTGTCACCAAAAGTGACAGGAAGCCCTACAATGCCTTGTAAAGCATTCATACCCGTTGACCTTTTTCACATGCTGGCATGTTACAACCTCAAGCTTAAATATGTTACTGGGATTTTATGCGATAGATGAATACAAAGAAGTACACAATTGTGATGTCAAAGTCAAATGATACATGGTTTTTAAAATCATTTACACATCAAATTCTGAAAAGTGTGATGTGCATTTGTAATCAGCTACCAGAGTCAGTCCTTTGTAGAACCATGTTTTGCTGTAATTTCAGCTGCAAGACTTTCAGGGGTATGTCCACACCTGCTTTTCTCTATATACTGGAATTGTATACATTTCTTTGAAGAATAACGTAAACTTAACCAGATTGTATGGAGAGTATCTGTGAACATCAGGTTTCCAGTCTTGCCACATATTTTCAATTTTATCTAAGTCTGGACTGTGACTGGGCCACTTTAATGTGAAAATTCCAGTTTAGCTATGGCTCTGTTTATTGACCAGTCTTGCTGGAAGATGAACCTCTACCCAAGTCTGAAGCCTTTGCAGGCTGTAAAAAGTTTTCTTTCAGGATTGTCCTGTATGGCGCTCCATCCATCTTCCCCATCAGCTGTCTCTGTTGAGTGAAAAAAAATATCCACACTCAAACCTGGCGTATTGGAGGTTTTGGAGGTATGGGAGAGGAGAGTCCGGCCAATAGTTGAACTTTGGCTTCAGGAGAAGCAGTGTGGTTTTTCTCCCAGCCGTGGAACACTGGACCAGCTCTACACCCTCTGCAGGGTACTCAAGGGTTCACTGGCGTTTGCCCAACCAGTTCACATGTGTTTTGTGAACCTGGAGAAGGCATTCGACTGTGTCTCTTGTGGTGCCCTGTCGGGGGTGTTCCAGGAGTACGGAGTCGGGGGCTTTTTATTAGGGGCCATCCGGTCTCTGTACAAGCGGAGCAGGAGTTTAGTCCGAATTACTAGCACTAAGTCGGGCCTGTTCCCGGTGCATGTTGGACTCCGGCAGGGCTGCCTTTGTCACTGGTAATGTTCATAACTTTATGGACAGGATTTATAGGCGCAGCCAAGGGCTGGAGGGGGTCTGGTTTGGGGACCAGTGGATTTTGTCTCTTCTTTTTGCAGATGACGTGGTCCTGCTGGCCCGCTCCAGCCAAGACCTACAGCATGCACTGGGGCAGTTCGCCGAGTGTAAAGCGGCTGGGATGAAGATCAGCTCATCCAAGTCTGAGGCCATGGTTCTCGACCAGAAAAGGGTGGCTTGTCCTCTTCAGGTTGGAGGGGAGTTCCTGCCTCAAGTGGAGGAGATCAAGTATCTTGGGGTCTTTGTTTCACGAGGGAGGGGAGAATGGAGTGGCAATCGAAAGACGGATTGGTGCGACTGCCGCAGTAATGGGGAAGCTGTGCCCATCCATTGTGGTGAAGAGAGAGCTGAGCCAAAAAGCGAAGCTCTCGATTTACCGGTCGTTCTACGTTCCTACCCTCACCTATGGCCATGAACTTTTGGCCAAACAAGAGACCAAAAGAAGAGATCCCAGATACAAGCGGCTGAAATGAGCTTCCTTTGTAGGGTGGCCGGGCACTCCCTTAGAGATAGGGTGAGTAGATTGGCCATCCGGGAGGAGGTTGGAGTTGAGTCACTGCTCCTCCACATTGAGAGGAGCCAGTGGAAGTGGCTCAGGCATCTATACCGGATGCCTCCTGGAGGCCTCCGAGCGAGGTGTTCCCGAGGGAGGTGTTCTCCTCCTGGCCCACCAGGAGGAGGCCCAGAGGACAGCCCAGGACAAGCTGGAGGGACTATGTTTCTCGGCTGGCCTGGGAATGCCTTGGGCTCTCTCCGGAGGAGCTGGAGGAGGTTTCTGGGGTTAGGGAGGTCTGGGTGTCTCTACTGAGTCTGCTGCCCCCGTGACACGGTCACAGATGAAGTGGAAGATGACGAGTACGACTACGATGGTAAATGACCTATACTTGTATAGCACTTTACACGACAATCAGTCATCTACCCATTCATACATGCATTCACACATGACAATGGTGAGCTACAATGTAGCCACAGCTGCCCTGAGGCAGACTGACAGAAGCGAGGCTGCCATACACAGACACCACTGAGCCCTCTGACCAACATGAGCAGGCAGGGTGGGTGAAGTGTCTTGCCCAAGGACACAACAACTTAGAGCGACAGAGTGGGGATTCGAACCAGCCACCCAGTGGTTACAGGACTCCTATCACTGCCGCTACCATCGCCCCCTACCACTGCCTTCTTTGCCCTCCTGTCAGTTAAGGTGGATAACTATGTCTTGGTAGGTTTACAGTTGCAGTCTTTCCATTTGTAGTGTAGATTAGACAGAGCTCTGCAAGATGTTTAAAGCTTGGCATACTGCTTTTTCTAACCTAACCCTGCTTTAAACACCACCACGACTTTCTCCATGACCTGTCCGCTGTGTTATTTGGTCTTCGTGATGCTGTTTGTTCTTTAATATTCTCTAACAAACCCCTGAAGCCTCTGCAGATTTACACACAGGGTGACTGTTTACAAATGATGTGACTTTTAAAGGTAATGGTTGCACTGGATTTTAATTAAGGGTATCAGAGTAAAATAAACTCAATACAAATGCAACTCACACTTTTCCTTGCACTTCACAATTATACACTGTGTTCCGTTGGTCTATCACATAAATCCTAACAAAATACATTGCAATCTGCAGTGCAAAAGTTTAAGGAGAATGAATACTTTTGCAAAGCATAATGACTCTCAATTGCTCTATGCAAAAAGATCATTGGTGGGAATGCATTTCTACTGGTCCAGAGAAAACTTGCATGGTTTGATCCATATCTGTCAAACAGATACATAAGGATGTAAGAACAAGAAAAACAGAGCAACTTCTTGGCAAGTTCAAACTTATCAAACTGTGTACAGGGAAGCAGATTTTTACTTATTTGATCCATATTCTGTGCTCGTGTAAGTACTGGACCAAGTACAAAGTAAGCAAGTATCTGTTTAACATCATGCATGAGAATGTGGCTGTATGCTTTTGTTTTGGTTTCATCTCAGTATGGTTGGTTTGGCTCCCTGTGGGGAGTGCTGTCACAAAGCAACTGGGAGAGCTGGTCTTATTAGCATGCTGATGGGAGGACTGCTGAACTGGGTATTCTTCTACAGAGGAGACACACAGGTTTTAATGGCAGTACAAGTAAACAAAACTCATCCAGTCAAAGGAAGTCTCACAAGAAACAAGTCCATGACAAAGATTCTCTTAAAGGTTGCTCAAAGAGCAGATGATTGAATTACTTTCCAAAATGAAAAAAAAAGCCATACATCCGCCCTTTTTGTTTCCTTGTGATTCACGCAGTACCAACATCTGGAGTCCAATATCTGTGTCTAAATGTGTTTCGGTAAACTGCACAAAGATAATTCACTGGAGTGACATGAAATTCAAACTGACTTCTGGAACACACACAGCAGATCTGCTAAGCCTGCAGTGTCCTATTTTTAACTTTTTGGCAACTAATGTACTCCACTTTGGATCCACATAGTGACAAGGAAAAAAAGTAGAAGGGGATATAAAGTGCAATATAAATCAAGGCCAGAAGTCAGGAGTGTTTCTGGGCTCCACGAGGACAACAACATCAATCACACCTTGCAAACAGCCTTCTTATCCAGCAGATAAGGAGTTGCTACTTACATGCAGATTGTGCAGCTGTGTGTGTGTTGTGCATATTTCAGACTGGAATCTGCCTCACAGATCAAAAGGGACACAGAGCAGACAGCCTGAATTTGTAAAGATTGACTTTGATTATAAAGAGTGAGGCAATGCCCCTGCAAATCACTGTAGACACACACACACTTTGACCAATCCATGTAACAAATTAGCTTTTAGATTTTTTTCTCCAAGAATAAGATACACTAAATAGTACACAAAAGGAAAATCTACAATACACTGGGTGTCAATGAATAATGTATCTTGCAGAACATGCATTTTTTTTTTTTACTTTTCCATATTTTGTCACATTACAGCAACAAATTAACAAATTTATTATGTCTATTTTTGATTGCATGGAATAGGCTAACACAAAGTAGAGCATCATTTTGAAGTTAAAGGAAAGTCATAGATGTTTTCTTTTATTTCTACAAAAAAAAAATCTGTAAAGGGTGCCGTACCTTTGTGTTCAGTCCCCTTTATTAATATCTTAGCAAGCCATTGTACTGATATTCATGAATTGTTTTAATTATTTATTAAATGGTTATTTCAACCTCAGAGTAAATAGTTGCAAATAATGCACCCTTGCATTATGATCTGCACTTTTTACTTGTTGATTTAGGCTAACATGTAACATTATTATTTAAAAGGATAAAAGGTTTATCTTATGGCTTTTTTACATTTTACAGCATTATATCTAGATCAATGATCAAGTGCTTAGAGAGGACACAGATTGTAAAAGATGTAAATTCTGACCTTTTTTTAATGTTACATAAATATACCATCCCAAGCTGTCCTGTTGGAGTACACTGTTGAGACTTCGCCACGAGGTGATAATTCTGTGTTAATTGTCAAAACATGATCTGTCTCCGTTCTTGAAAAGATGGTTCCAAAACCTTAACCTAACCAAGCCACTGGACTGTCTAACACTAATAAAGTTGTGTAAGGACCTTAAAATGAATATGCCTCTTCTTGCAGTTCAATCCTCCTATACTGAAACAATGACTTCAGCTCGCTAACAGTGGGCTTTTGACACCTTCCTTACCACTCCCGTTCCTACGCATGGAATGTCCTCATGCAGCATTTTTGATTCAAAGTTTTTAATTAGCTGTTTTTATTCCATCTGGTCAGAGATGCAGGTTACCCAGGGCAAAGCATAATAGACTTAACTTTATCTTTTTTCCGAGTACAATAAATGCACTTCATCAATGAACAAATCGTTCCCTCCATTTAAGGAGGCCCGAGTACAGGACCTTTGTCTAACTGAATTGATACATTTATATCTAAATTGGTCTGGTTACATTAATTATATTGAGTCTTGCACATAATGTTTTTATGTTTTTTAGGCATTACTGTTAACCAAATTTCATACTCAGGGACATTAAAGGTCAAAACTATGTTACTGTAGATGAGGTCCAGTTTAGGTGAGTAGCCATTTTCTATTGGCATTTCCTAAATTACGAAGACTAACACACATCTGTATCAACTGAACAGTGTGTTCTCTTGTCTTTCCCAGTGGCAAAGAATAATGCGTCTGTGTCACATCATTTTAATACCCATGGAAAGCAGGAGGTTATGGATTATTAGCTTAAAGTTTCTTGACACTTTGACCTGCAAACTATCTACTCAGCAAGCCACGGCAGACCAGCAGGAACTCCATGTGGTGCCAGATTGTCCACCTTGGTTGCATTATTCAATCCTTCTTTCTAGTTATACACTGCCTGGGCAAAAAAAAAGTCGCCACCTGGATTTTACTAAGCAAATAGGTACGAGCCTCCCATTGGATATTTACTGCTTGGGCGATTATGTTTCAGCTGGCAACAAGTTATTTAACCCCAACTGGTGCAATGAGTT
>JAHUTJ010067471.1:0-15846 GCA_036250325.1 Characodon lateralis
AATGCAAAATTGGAGAGTAGTGTGAGAATGTAGTGAAGAGGGTGAAAGTGGTCATTATGTCCTCCAGCAGCCTAAGCCTATAGCAGCATAACTACAGAGATAGTTTCAGTTTATTTATTTATATAGCGCTTATTTACAACAATGTCATCTCAAGGCACCCCACAAAGCATGGCGTGAATTTGTAGGACCCTTTTTTCAGAGACCCCTTAGTACAATCTGTCTAATTAGTAAATAGTGCGTAAACTGACAGATCTGGTGAGGAGCGCATAATTCATAGAAGCAACCAACAGACCTATGGTAACTCTTGAGGAGGTGGAGAGGTCAACAGCCCCAGTGGAGGAATAGGGCAACTATTAGTCATGCACTCCACAAATCTTGCATTAATGAAATTGTTGAAAGAAAACAGGCCATAGATAAAAGAAAGCCATAAGAAGTCCTGTTTGGAGTTTGATACGTTCCATTGCATTTACAAGCCATGCAAACATGGAGGATGATGCTCAGAGACAGATAATTTGAACTTTTCATACAATGCAATGTGAAGCTGAAAACCCATGTCTCCATGGTGGTGGCAGAGTCATGCGGTGGGAATATATTTCTTCAACAGGGACATGGAAGCTGGTTGGAGTTGATAGAAAGATTGACAGAGCTAAGCACAGGGGGATCCTGGAAGACAAATACTTCAGACTGGTGTAGAAGTTCACCTTCCAGCACGACAAGTCAGATGTGCAAAGATGGCAAAGACCCAAAAGACTTGCAGCTGTAATACATACAGTATGCTTACCACAAAAAAATCTAAACCTTGTATCAAATTCTTTCCACCTGTGTTAGTCTATCAAATAAATTCCCATTGAAATCCATTGAAGTATGTGGTTATAATGTGACAGAATGGGTAATTTTTTAAACCCTATCTGCAGGTATAGAGTTGTGTCACCTTTCAAGAAGCGGAACTTCTTGAGGAGTCCGGAGACCACGAAGGAGTCACATAGGTAAAGCAGAAGGCCACTGAACACCAGACCCTGATGGTTGAGGTTGGTGGAGTGTGGGCGAGAGTTGATGTAGCACACAGCAATCTGTGACAAAAATGTGAGACACTTCATTAACATTGCTAGAGCAGAATAAAGTAAAACTGACATGCTTTGTATGGATTAGATGTGTCTAAAAGCATGCTGAAACCTTCTGCGTTGGGAAGGTTCTAGGTTCATCAGAACAAACAACGGTGTATGTTGTGTGGAACAAAATACAACAGACAAATAAAAGAAATTGCTTATGCAAGCAAACAGTTTGTGCTGAGGTTCTGCAAAGTCCCAAATATGATCTCATACGCAGAAGTTGCCTTGTCAGCATTCGCTGTCTGCACATGTGCATGCAAGCAGGTCAGAATATTCTTTGCAAACCAGGTGACATGCTTCTGTATAGTTTAAAAATATTTTACAGGAAAAAATCTGCAAATTTAGAACATAAATAGGTATAATAACTTCTCTCTATGCGATTCCTGTATGTGTAATTGAAGAAATGAGCAGGATCTCTTAGGAGATCTTACCTCTGGGCTGAGGTTGAGGTAACTATCAATGGACAGAACTGGGTTGTTGCTGTTCTGAACAGCCTTCGGAAACAGTCTGTGGCTGCAGCTCTGCAGGAAACTTTCCAGCAGGAACTGGGCCGGGGCGTCCAACAGGGTCTGTTCGCTGTCTGGAGCGCAAACATACTGAGACGGGCTGATCGGAGCCTTGTTTTTGATTTCCTTAGGAGGCAACAGTAAGCAGTAGGTTATGTTATTTAGAGAAAAAAGAAAACATATATATAGTATTTTAAACATCTTTGACAGTCAATGAGGTTACTAAAAAAAAACAAGACAAGACACCCACCACAAGCTTCGGTTTGACAACAAAATCTTTGTTTCCACCAACTGGAATGTGTTTCTTCATCAGGGAGAAGTTGTTAAAGCGGCACATCAGCAACCCGCTGCTGTTCACCCTCAGGTTAAAGTCCACCTCCTCACAGCTATACCTGAACACAGCAGCGGTGACAAATAATCAAAAACACAGCACATGTCAACAGCTTTAGTGGCTGACACGAACTTACCTATTGAGGTCATACTGAACGTTCTGTGTCAGGTCCACGTTGAGGAGGACAAAGTCGTGGAGGTGACACCGACTGTAAGGGTTACGGGGAGTCTTGCGAGCCAGGGTGCTGCTCCACTTACGGACACCGCACATGGCATACAAGGAGATCTTGGGTGTGTTCTCCATGTGCTGCAGCATCGTTTTCAGAGACACATTGGTGAGGGCTGAGCTTCCATCTGATGATTCGCTGAGAAAATAAATAAAAAAGAAAGGGTTCTGACTATAATATTGTAACAGGTCTGTAATTTACTTAAAAATGCATATTTTAAATCCCCAACATCATGCTGAATACAATGTAAATATAAAATAACAGATACTACAGACAATTTCTCAATACTAACTTTTACCCCTAAACAATTCAAAATGACAGGACCCTATCTTGCAAAAGTATTGTCTTTTAATTTATTTTATAAATAAAGATCTGAAAGGTGGTGTGAATTTGTCTTTACCAGCTTTGTACATCTCTTTTCAGGTCCTGCCTTACATTCTCAATTGGATTTAGATCTGGACTTTAACTAGGCCATTCTAAAACATGAATATGCTTTCATCTAAACCATTCCATTGTAGCTCTTGCTGTTTGTTCAGTGTCATTGTTGAAACAGACCAGATTCGCTTGGTCTTCATGATGCCATTTGTTGATTAATGTAATAAACCTCTGAGGACTTGACAGAACAGCCGGGTTTATACTGATGTTAAAAGACACACAGGCAGACTGGATTTACTATTTAAATGGGTTCCTGTAGATAATTAGCTGCACTGGATTTCATTTATGGGTATCAGAGTAGGTGGGACTGAATACAAATGCACGCCACGAGTTTTGGATCGCCATTTGCAAAAAGATTCTTAAAATCCTGCGTTTTCCTCTTTCCACCTCACTATTATGCACCGCTTTGTGTTGGCCTGTCACATAAAATCCCAACAAAATACATTGAAGTCTGTGGTTTTAACTTGACAAATGTTAAAAAGTTCAAGGCGTATGCATGCGTTTGCAGGGCATGGTATAGGGTCACCCAGGTGCACAGGACATGGGTAACTTGTTCCCTGGTGAAGATTAACGATGTTCTGCAGAATGTGGGATAAGATAATCTTCTATCTAAACAATTTCTTTTTAAGGCAAAACTTTCATTGTCAAACTCAACTGTTAAAATATCAAATTATTTAGTGCACTGTAAAACAGAACAAATGCACCAAAAAAAGTCCCAGACAGATGAGTAGCTGATGTGACAGTTCGAACAGTCAGTCATTTTCTACCGCTTCTTCCATAGTGGGTCGCGGGGAAGCTGGTGTCTATCTCCAGCAGTCTATGGGCGAGAGGCGGGGTACACCCTGGACAGGTCGCCAGTCCATCACAGGGCAACACACAAACAACCATGCACACACTCATTCACACACCTAAGGGCAATTTGGATTGACCAATTAACCTAACAGGCATGTCTTTGGACTGTGGGAGGAACCCGGAGTACCCGGTGAGAACCCACGCATGCGCGTGCAGAAAGACCCCCGGCCGGGAATCGAACCCAGGACCTTCTTGCTACAAGGCAACAGCTACATTTCGAACATTAATAGGTTAAACTTTCTAAGGCTTAGTCCTCCAACACCTAGCAACTGTTGTTAAAAAGAGGTGGTGCACAACAGCAGTATGCTACAGGTATAAAATTGAAAATGACTTTTCTTTCTTTTCCAATGGAGACCTGGTGAAGACGGGCAGCATAACCCATAAAAAAACAATTCCTTGTTTAAATTTATGACAAGCCTCAACAGTTGCCTAATGTTCAAACAAACTTTACATGATTTATTTAGTTCCTGTTTTCATTTCAGACATTTTCTCCCATTTTATTCGGGAAACAAGGTTATTCCATCCCCCATTCTACCTTTCTTCTGCTGGCTGGTAGGTGTTCCATAGCACACAGGAGTCGTCCATCATGACAACGAAAGGCCATACATCTTGTCTCTTGACACCTTGCTCCTCCAGGCGGTTCCTCTCTAGCTCTAGGTTATGGTATGACAGCTCTTTGATCATGAAGCGAGCAGCTCCTTAAACAGACAGGAGCCTATTACTCAGTGTGTCATTCATACTTCCTTATTAGTACAACATAGCAAATTGCTGATGGATGTAATGAGTATACTTATGGCAATAATAGGGTATTATCAGCCCATATATATGTAAAATGACTAAATTCCAATCCTAACTTTTATTACATACATAGCTCCTATGGAGTCTGATAATATTAATGTTTTCAAAATATTTTTGTCCTTGTCATTTAATTAAAGTTTTTTATTTGCTCTCAGTATTCTTCTGCATTGTGTAGCTATGCGTCCATATCTGTAGAAATCTACATTTATTGGTAACGGTATGTAAAAAGCCTTAAAATAAAATAATTTTTTTGCAGCAGCATAACCTCACTCTGAAAATTCTAGAAAATGTCAATCTAATGCTAAGAAATTATTTTTCAACAAAATCAATGGTGACACTATCATTGGCACTCCTACCAGTTCAGATGCAGTTCTCAAATGATGATTCCATTCATTAAAGAAAAAAAGTTATCCAAACCAGCTGGAAACTATGTGACAAACATCAACGTGAATTAACAGGGATAACCAGATCAACAGAAATTCAGGAAAAGATAAGAATAAAAGTCAGAGACATCTGTCAAGAAAGGAGGTTACAGAGACATTTCTAAGGGTATTGGACTTCATGGGCCCACAGTAAAAAAAACCATAAGCAGAGAAAACATGGACCATTGGTGAACCTTCCCAGGACTGTCCAGCCCACTGTAATATTTCCAAGAGCAGATCCATTATTTATCCAGGAGGTCACAACAAAACCCAGAACAACATCTAATGCACTGCAGGCCTCACCTTCCTTCCTGCAGAGAGATCATGCAGAGAGATCAAGATCATGATTCAACAATAGGAAGGAGACTGGACTAAAATGGCCTCCACAGGAGAGTTCAAAGGCCAAATTCACTCCTGACCAAAAAGAACACAAAGACCCATCTCACATTTACCTACAAACATTTTAATGATCCCTAAGGCTTCTGGAAAAATATACTGAAAAATATACTGACAAGCCAAAAGTGGAACTTCTTGGATGGTGTGTGTCTTGTTACATCTGGGAAAAAACACTACATTGGAAAAAAGAATGTCTGTCGAACATGGTGGTGTTTGGGTGATGGTCTGGGGCTGATGTGAGGTGTAGATGATTTGCAGTAGCTGAAGGAACCATGATTTTCAAGTTAATCTTTCCACTATACACAGTGAAGAGGACCGTAAGGGAGGTGAAAGTAATTCCCAAAGTCACTGCTAGAGTGACAAGCAACAAAAGAAATGTAATTTGAAGCCTTTTGTATATCTTTATCAGTGCTGTAATTAAATGTAGCCCATCTATCAGCTCATCTGATTGTTTCTGTTCAGCAGTAAAGACCAAAGAGTTTTCTGTATCGAATAAACCTTTGGGTTTACTGGGCTTGTTAAGACAGTAAGCTGCTCACCAACTCCGGCATTGTTGAACATCGCTGGCAGGACAAGCAGGATGTGGTTGGGCCAGTACTTCCTGTAGTGGGGCATCTCAAACTGTTTGACCACCAGGATGTGCAGATGAGTGGCACCCTCCATGGCGTGGAAGAGGTTGAGCAGGGCGTGCTCTTGGCGTCCTGTTGTCGGGGTGAAGATTGGACTCTTTAAAAGATCAGGATCCTGTGCAGAAACGCAAAGACATGTATATAGTAGCATTATTCCTCATCATATAGGTTATATCATACAATATGCTGATGACATTTGTGTATTCAGTAGACTTCTTCTATCTGTCTGTCTGTCTGTCTGTCTGTCTGTCTGTCTGTCTGTCTGTCTGTCTGTCTGTCTGTCTGTCTGTCTGTCTGTCTGTCTGTCTGTCTGTCTGTCTGTCTGTCTGTCTATCTATCTATCTNATCTATCTATCTATCTATCTATCTATCTATCTATCTATCTATCTATCTATCTATCTATCTATCTATCTATCTATCTATCTATCTATCTATCTATCTATCTATCTATCTATCTATCTATCTATCTGCTCATGTGATTAGTTATCTGACCTTTGTGGAGACCAGAGGCAGTCGTAAACTCTCCAGATGGCTGCCCTGATGACTGAATACAAAGTGGTGCTCCTTGGCTTTAGGAATGAAAAACTGAAGCTGGACCTCCTCTCCCAGCATGGACGAGCAGAAGGTGAAAGCATGTAAGGAGCACTCTGACAGCTGTAGCACACACACAAATGTATTATTTAAAGAGAAATGGAATTAGGAGATCTCAAAATTAAAAGCTTTTAGGCTTTTAGGTCAATATATTTTGACAGGACAGTAGGGGAGTTTCTGTTAGTCAGATCAGATGAAGGAACCATGTATACAGTAGCTCACCTGTGTAGTAGGAACAGCCTCGCAGTACTGCTGACACTGTTCACAATGATGAAAGGCATTATGGGCAGCAAATCTATTTAGGCGTATTGACTTGGTCACTCTCTTGCATTGTGTTTGGTTCTCTCCTTCCTTCTTAAACTCTGTAAACCAATGAAATTGCATGTGTTTGAACTGTAAAATGTACATTTTAAATGCAGCTGCAAGTTAAGGTCTTTAACTTGTTCAGTACAAATTTCTGACCTTTAAAAAACTTTGGCATCTTGTCAGAGTGAACAGGGCTGGCCTTCCTGAATTTAGGATCCCTGGGATTGGGGTCAAAGGGCAGCTTTCGAATATCCTCGATGTCGGGCCACTGTGTGTTTGCTGGAGTCATAACATCTGTAGTCTCTGCAAATAAAAGTGGGAAAAACGTTTGTCAGCATTACAGTGTTACCCGAAAGCACAGTTTTATACATTTGAGCTTTCAACCTCAGTTTGTCCTGGAACCTTATGGATTTAGAAATGTTGGCAGTGTTTTGCAAATCTCAGAGTTAAGGGAAGGATTTAAACTGTTTTTGAAATACAGTGATTGCTGTTTTTGTAATGCCAGTCACACTAACCGCAATAATCAGTTATTTAAGATCCTAAAGCCAGTTTAAATGTAAACACTACTAATTTTGATTTTTGTTTTAAACTAATGGTAAAACCTTATTTTACAGTGACTGCTCTGTCACACCTCTGTGTTATGTCACTTCTGTTCCATCTATAAATAATTCCTTGTTTCTATATAATCTTATATTATTGTTCTTAAAGCAAAATTGGAATTGGCTAAAATCAGTATCAGGAGGAGCTTTATGATTGGAAATCAGCCAAAACATTTTGGTCGGTGCATCTCGGTTCAGCAGCTTTAAACCACAAACAAGTGAAGAGCATCAGTTGTTCTAATATAATGCTATGCTGAGGTATTTTTGTGGCCAGGCATCGTTGTGGCTGTTACTGGACATCAAACTAATCAAAACAGTAAATATTTAAGCCCATCAATCACATGGCAACAGCACAGCAGTGCCAGCAGTCTCTCTCAACAGGATACCCAGGACACTCTGGTGGTCAGTCTGTAACTTAGAGCTCTTGTCTTGATAAAGACATTTGATTTTTGACTATAACAAAATATGTTTTTGTTTCCCTTTGCCATTGATTACAGTCAGTCAGTCATCTTCTATACCGCTTCTTCCATAGTGGGTCGCGGGGAAGCTGGTGCCTATCTCCAGCAGTCTATGGGCGAGAGGCGGGGTACACCCTGGACAGGTCGCCAGTCCATCACAGGGCAACACACAAACAACCATGCACACACTTATTCAAACTCCTAAGGGCAATTTGGGGAGACCAATTAACCTAAAAGGCATGTCTTTGGACTGTGGGAGGAAGCACCATTGATAAAATTTTTTTCAAAAATATTACAAGTCAATAAAACTTCAACACTCAATTTTTAAATTTCTTCGCATCCCTTTTTGACCTCATGGAGAAAATTATAATGTATCTTTTAAGGCCGGATTAATAACGATGTTGCTGTTCTCAATTTCAAACTTGGTATCTATTTACAAAATGACAGAGAATTGAAAATTATATATGCTTTCTGAATATGGGCTACAAGCGATTAACACATTGTTGTCATCTTTTATTTCCATCATACATCCATCAAACTAGCAAAGCACTCATAGCGCGCAGACTGCCACCAAGGCAACAGGGTCATCAACGCACGTCAGCTATTTTCTATGCTGTTGCTATACTCTGGATGACTTCCAGTTGTCACACCATGGTCTGGCAATGATAAATATTCCTTCAACAAAATCTTGGATCCAGATGGTGCTCCGCATCACCACCAAAATCTAATCATTTGTTCCTTGTCCTAATACACACCTTTTCTGAAAATTTCATCAACATCCATACATAACTTTTTTATATATTTTGCAAACAGACAGATGGACAGACAAACCAATGCCAACAAAAACATAACCTCCTTGGTGGAGGTAACAATAAGTACCACTGATTCTCACCTTCCTCCTCATCTTCCTCATCATCATAAACGTCTACCTCCAGTAGTCTAATGAGCATACGAAACAGGATGCGTAGAAACTGCAGGTAGGCACCGGTTTTTCCTACCTGGCGAAGGACAAGAAAAGAATATTTGTACCTTTGTAATGACTCTCATATGTCCAGGTGAATATATAACAACATGTAGGCAATTCTAAAGCAACAAATCAACCAAAAACTGATAACGTTGGTACATTTTTCTTTGTTTACATGGTAGACCACAGATACTGTACCATGCAAAAGCATTTATAGACCTTAAACTTTTCACATCTTGTTCTTGTATTTTATTGACTCTTTATATGACAGACCAGTAAAAAGTATATGTGCTGGTATATATATATATACTGTATATGCATAATTGTAAAGTCAAACGAAAGCGATACATGGCTTTAATTTTTTTATGTATAAATATAAATCTGTAAAGTGTGGCATGGATTTACACAGTAAGCATGCATTTTTTTCCCAGTGTGTGTGTAAGTGTATTATAAACCACTGCAAAAAATCTGCCAACAGTTACAAATAAAGTAACCTTGAACTTTGAAGGTGCTCTGGCCAGATGAGACAAAAATGGAATCTTTCAGTCTACTTGCAAAACAATACAGAAAACTAACACTACATTTCAGCCTGAACAAACCACATGGCAGTGGCAGCATTGTGCTGTGGGGATGCTTCTCTTCAGTGGAGATAGGGTAGTTGGTCTGGGCTGGTGGAAAGATGGATAAGGCTATATACAGGGTAATCATGGAAACACAACTTTGTCGGTCTGTCATGTAAAATCCCAAGAAAATACATTGAAATTTGTGGCTAAAACATGACAAAATGTTTAAAACACCAATAATAATGAAAACTCTATAACTTTTTTATTTTTATATGTTTTAACAGTTTTTAACAAGTCCTCATCCTATGGGTTTGTTCCCTTGATTTTTAAATTGGCTATTGTTTAACTCTTACTGAAAAAACTCTTATCTGGTCTTAACCCTTGACAATTTTAATAATTACAGGCCAGATTTTCAAATTATCTTTTTTTTTGCCAAAATTCTAGAGAAAGTGGGTTATACTCAGCTTTTGGCCTTTTTAAATGAAAACTGTTTTTCCTCACCAAAATCCACAGATACGGAGATATGTCCCCAATTCTTGCTTCACTGCACTGGCTACCCATGAAGTTCACAACTGACTTTAAAATCTTATAATTTGTTTTTAAATCTTTGAAAGATCTCACCGTTGTGTCTCTTTCTTAGCTTCTCCCTCCATTGAGCTCGCTCTTATTCTTTTTATATATGCTTTTTACACTGCTTTTGTAGTTTATGTTTATTTTCATTTTTATTTTGTATGTTTTCATCTATGTGAAGCACTTTGTACCTTTGTTTTAAAACGTGCTATATGAAATGAATTATTAGTTTGGCAAGGCACTGTATAATTTGCTCAATAATAAAATAAAAATGTGTGGTCATTATCCAAACTAAATAATTATTTTGCCAGAAACCTTTTGGTAAGGAACATGCGTGTGTACTTATTTTACTTGTGGGGGTCCGCTGAGGAGCAGGCGTCGTGGATGGGGCACAGGTGGTGCTTCATAATCAGCATGATGCTGCCTGGCAACAGTCCACTGGCGGTAGTACAGGCTCTGCTCTGCCCCCTGCAGGTTGTGTGTGATGAGGGGCCTCAGCGGACTGCTCCAGGACACATCTGCGTGAGGCAGGAGTGAGAAGGAGCTTAGCTGACTCCCCGATTCCCCAGACAGGAGGTTGTACGCCGCCCGTGATAGGATGACCGTTCGCGGCAACACCCTGGAGGGCTTGGAC
Organism: Characodon lateralis; assembly: GCA_036250325.1. NCBI lineage: Eukaryota > Metazoa > Chordata > Actinopteri > Cyprinodontiformes > Goodeidae > Characodon > Characodon lateralis. Next base: position 10,390 of record JAHUTJ010067471.1, read on the forward strand.
GTTCGTCCGCACTGCGTGGACTGGCTGGGCCTCTGTGTGGAGGAGGAAGAGGTGGAGGGAGAGGAAGATGAGGAGCTGGAGTAATGGGATGGTGTGGCGTTGGGGGCTTTTAGAGGGTTGGAGGAGAGCTGGCTTCCCAGCGAATCGCACTCCTGCTTGAATACTTCTGTTAGTGTGGCCATGTCCGAGGTGACGAGGCCTTCGGGTTGGGAGGTGGATGTGGACGGCTTCTGGAACAAGTCAGCCAAGTCAGATGAACTGACACCGTTCTCAACCAGGGAGCCTGATAGAGTACAGAAAGAGAAAGAGAAATATTTTTGGTTATATTAAACAAAGTGTACTCAGTTTTAAAACAAGGGCAAAACTATTTAAAAGCCCCAATGAAGCACACTTTCCTGTCTGTTTTATCTAAAATAAAACCACATTTCCTTAAATGTCTAACCCATAAACAGTAGATAGCACACCCCTTGCCTGCAGGCCAACCTGATGTTCTCCTGAAGCTTAACAAAGACCAGATACGGTCAGTGTTAGCATCTTTAACATGACGTTCCAGCATTTCTCAGAGGCTCACCAGATGTTCTGGTTGCAGCGCTGCCATTGCTCTGAGGTCTCTCCAGCTCATCGCCATCATTTAGACTAGTAGCAGCCTTCTCTCCATCTGATTCCCGAGGAGCTGCAGAGGTCTTGGACTCTTGGACCACATCCACGGACACGTAGGTGCAGGCCAGACCCACCTCCTGCTCTAGGGCAGTACGGGTCAGGTAGCTGGAGTCTATCAGACGCAGGTCCGTGTATTTCAGAGACCTGGAGGATCATAAATGTGAAAATTAAAGCTACAAATAATTTCCAATATTTAGTCCCTCATTTTATTTTTACCAGACCTTTATTCTGAAAAATAATAAGAAGCTAAAAATAAATTATCAGAATTCTAAAAATCAATAAAAAAATCTAAATAAATTTACAGCTTGACAATGATCCATAAATAAATCTGATCCACAGTGAAAATCTGCTGTCTGTGCGATATTTTGCAGCTATATGTATGAACTGTGTGATTACCGGGGGAAGGTCTCTCCAAGAGGGTCTTTCCCTGTCAGTATGACAATGCAGGGCAGCCCCTCTAAATCCTCATACGTGTGTGGCACCCATTCTTCATTCTCACAGCCTCTCCACGCCTGCAGCAGAAAAAAAAACACCCAGTTTTTGCACAATAATTAATATAAGTGAAAGAATAAAAACACAGATGTTGACTGATTTTTGATATTTCAGGCCCAGTTTTGTCTGAATCACAAGAATGTTTCATTTTTGCAGCAACTTTATTACCTTTAAGAACTACTGAGTTCTTTCTTTCTTATTTTATTTGCAGACTCTATTGCAGATGCTGTACTCCTTGAACTTTGTCACATAGTTTTTAAATTACAACCTCAAATTCCTCTTCCAATGTGAGAAAATTGAGATGAAACAAAAGCCAAAGGCCCATTAAGTTATTTATTCTAATCTATTGGAATGTGGCTAATTGTGCAACTTGGCGAAGAGGAAAAAACAAAACAAAAAAACAGCTATGTTCCAATTTGAAAGCACTGAAAACAAACTATTCTAAAGTAAGCAACTCTAAACACCAAAAACGCACTCATGCATGTTGTATTACATTGACCCTCAACAGTACCTGGCTTGGACAAGCCACCATTAAGAGAAAAACACAGCGATTATTCGTATGTTATCCTCACCCTGAGGATGTTGATGAAGTTTCTGGACAGGTTGAGTTCAGACACTGGACTTCCCAGCAGCACTGCGAAGCACAGCTGCAGTCCCAGCTTGTCCCTCACATCCTCCAGTCTCTCTCGGGCCAACATCGCCAGCTGCAGCGAGGGGACGCGGACCAGCAGCATGTGGCCGTGTCCATGGGAGCCCTCTCGACTCGGAGCGTTTATCAGGTCCTCCACCATGGCCAGGGTCTCCGGGGTTATGTGATCCCTCAGGGACGGGGAAGAGGTCAGAGCCATCATGGCCTCAGTGTACTGCTGAATCAGCAGGTAGCTGCGGATCACCATGCTGTGCAGGTGGGGATGTCTGAGACAAACATTGGAGAGTTTAACTGATTCTAAGGACTGTTTTTGACAGGATTATTAGTAAAGTTATTCCTCAGTGTCAACCCTACCTCTCTAAGAGAGTATGAACCATCTTCTCAAACGCATCATCGCAGCGCAGGATGGGGCTGGCTACGCCCCACTGCAGGGAGCAGCTGTAGTTCCTCAGGCCAAAGTAGACCAGTTCATTATGAGGCTGATCCCTCTGCTGGAAAGAAATGTTCATATCAACAACATAATTAAACATTTTGTATGTCTGTATGTCAGTGTACTCACATTTTATGGACCAAAGCAAAGAAAAATCATAGCATTTGAAAGGCTGTGACTACATATTTAGCCCAGAAGGTGGAGTCGTTGAGTCATGGCCATTAGATAAGGCTCAAGAAAAATTTAACATATTTAATAAATATTAATGTTAACTTTTGAATGAGTGAATGATTAAATTATTTAATTTTAAATAAAAAACAAAAACATTAAAAAGTTAATATCTTAAATGTAAAACTAGCAACAACAATAATAATATCTCTAATAATAATAATAACAAATATTATTTTTATAATCTAGCAGGTGGAGAAGCTACTAAACACCAGCCAGCAGGAAAGTGACAAGTTCTATATTTTAATAAAATTACTCTGACGTTTTCTCCAACATTTAAAAGATAAATTAAAAGGTAAGTAATTATTTCATTTCATTTATTAATTTGTATAACTATTCAAAACAACCAACTAAGGTGACCGAATCACTTAAAAGTCACAGTGAAAGTCACAAAACCAAGAAAACATACAACAATAAAAGCAGACAACTGATCAAGTCCTTGATTTAATGTAATGTTAAAAATTGTAACATGTAAACATTTAGACAAATGAACAGAAGAATGAATGAATAAATGAACTGAATAATTATCTAATATAAAATGTTATTAATATTAACAATAATAACAATATTGAAAATGATTAATTAACCAATTGTGATGTAATATATAAACTTTCAAATATTAAATGAACGAATAAATGAATGAAGGAATTACTTTGTAAATAAAAAATATAACAACGTAAGTTATTATTTGTTAGATTCCTACCTGTTGGTGTTTTTGATATTTTCTCAGATATTTTAGGTTTTTTTGATGCTGTGAAAACAAAAGAACTCACCAAATTGTCACTAGATGGCCAGTGAATTTCATTGTGGATGCTGATGCGGGACTGGTGGGTCTGGAGGGTGTAAGGGAAACAGCTGACCTGCAAGACCAAGAGGTTCATGGCGTCCAGGACTTCCTGGCAGTTCACCACCCGGTCGGCCAGACCCAGTAGCTCCCCGTGGCACACAGAGCCTGACAGGGCACTGGAGATGAAGATGGGTCATGGAAAATTTAGAAATTGTCCTCTTCTATCATAACATGCAAAAAGGTTAGTAGATACAAGTTTGATCCGGGCCATGGTGAAGCACACATCTTTTTGTTCTTGTTTAACTTCTTACTGCAGGAAAACATCCATCTATCCTGCATGTATAACCAAAACGGGTCCATGTTGGAAAAAGTAAAGAGGAAGCCTAGCCTGAAGACACAATTCTCAGAGAAGGTTTGAGGAGTCTCACCAGCTTAACTCAAAATCAAATATGGCTGCCTTGCATATGAAACATAGAGGTAGCTGCAATAATAGTTTATATAGAGTTACTTTCTCACTCATGTTTATTAAACCACTTTTCGTGAACAAGTCCATTTCATGTTTGAACGTATAACATGTGGAGACATACATTGCTTTTTGCTTGTATTGTTAACAGTAACTATCCTGTTCATTACATGTAGCAGGCCACTGGTTTTCTGACTTGCTACAAGAACTTGGTTAAGATGGGTGGAACCTCAGAGGCTGCTGTCTACATCTCACTTCACTTTCTAGAAGTTTCTTTATTTATTCTTCATAAACCTGACCTCAACTTTTGGTTGGTACTTTAACTACATCAGAGCTATTTTACTAAGTATTTACTTTGTCAATTGTTGTTTGTTTAAACCTAAGACAGTACAGGTACTGCAGATCTGCACCACATGTTGAAAATCATGGACTTAGACCATAACAACACTGAGCCTAGGTTTAACAACTTTCAAGGGAATGTATTAGTTTTCAGTTGTTAAAGCTGTTCTCAGATTTTATCAGGGTTTTAGACTAACAGGGCTGCATTTCCAGTCATAACAGCTCTTTTTCTCACAGACCTAATTTGTCAGCCCACCAAAGTCAGAGGTGATTTCTCAAATTTCTTATTATCACCTTGTGAGGTCGACGTGCGAGTTGTCATGAATCAGGACAAACAGGGTGTAGGGGTTCTGCTTGACTTTCTTCATGAAGGCCTCCATCCTGATGTGAACTTCAGCATCCAGACGCACCACATACTTCTCTGATTTCTGGTGGGCTGTGGAGGCATCTTCGTTTCCGAGGTCCACAAGGACTCCTGAGCCAACAAGCACACATTTAGTGAAAGCAGGTCTGAGATTTATAAAACAGTTTTCATAGAGGGTTTCTGGACATTTTTCCAAGTCTAAATTCCAGACATTTGATGATGAACTAAGGATTAAGGGAGGAATAAATGGTTGGGGGGATGATGGAGGAAGGAAGATAATTTGGCACTATAAAAGGAGGGAAGGAAGGATGATAGCAAGGAAAGAGGAGGGAAGTAAGGATGACAATAAAGGAAGTAAATAAGTCTGAAAATACAAACTTTTCCCATACTATTTGTTTTCCATACTTATCTAGACCTAGGAAATAGATAAATCTAATTCCACATGTCTATATGCTTTACTAATGTATGTAGGGACTATGTTATTGAAATCTAATAAAAAAAAAAACTGCAGCACTAAGGAAATAATGATTAGTTATGGTAAAGGCATTGTGACAGATATTCTCTCTCCTACATACCTGATTGTCGGATGCGCTGTGCTGTCTGGTGTACCAGAATGTGAGATGGAGGAACCAGAACCAAAAAGTCCACTTTACAAAAGCGACCTAAGTCCAGGTTCTGGGTACCTGAATCAGCAATGGAGCACACCTGGGAGAGAAGACTTCGAGCCACGGTCAGCTGGGCCGGATAGATCTGAAAGACCCTTTTTAGGAGCTCCGCTGCAGGGGAACAAGCAAGGAGCACAAATGTAGAAGGTAGTAATGTGTAAATACATACAGGGGTTGGACAATGAAACTGAAACACCTGGTTTTAGACCACAATAATTTATTAGTATGGTGTAGGGCCTCCTTTTGCGGCCAATACAGCATCAATTCTTCTTGGGAATGACATATACAAGTCCTGCACAGTGGTCAGAGGGATTTTAAGCCATTCTTCTTGCAGGATAGTGGCCAGGTCACTACGTGATACTGGTGGAGGAAAACGTTTC
>JAHUTJ010067472.1:0-15838 GCA_036250325.1 Characodon lateralis
AAAGAGTGGTCGGGCGAGGCCCAGACCGCAGTTGCTTTGAATGAAAAACTTTTAAAAGTCCAACTTCTAACTCCTGGCTGATTTGAGATCAGCCGGACAAAACATTAACCACACACAATTCAGCAGCGCTTGCGCAGCAAATCAAAACACAGCTCAACATAACATAATTCAATCAGTATTGCATGCAACAAGTTAATACTTGAGACTAACTACTGGTGATCCTACATCACCTTAACTGGCTCACCCTGCCCAGACCTCTAAATGCACCTATCCGGTTTAATATGAAAAGAACAAAATTACTTTGAGGTTGATTTCTGTTCTCCTCCAGTCGAGGATGGATCAGGTCTGAAGAAAAAGGAGGGGAGGGGGACCACGCGTCCGTGATCAAATTGAAGAAAAAAAACAGTAATTTCTCATCCGTCCAGGAGGGGAAAAGATGAACCGTTAGTCGACTGCATTACACAAGGAGGAAAACTCATCTCCTTGGACATAGAACCTCTGTGGGTTTCCACCTGCGCCGGGTGTCGGCGTGGTCTTCGACTAGTGAATAAATCCTCTGATCTTCTCGTATCAGACAGATTTCCAGCTTTCAAGCTCTTCCGGGAATGTCCTTGTGGAACAAAAGTTGGCTTGCGAGCTCTTGTCTCTCCAGATATGCGCCTCCGATGCATGTCCTGTGAGACAGGCGGGAAATGGCCACGAAACTCTGCATCTAAGCCGGTTTATACTCCCAGTGATGTCGGAGCTGCAACGTCTGTTGAGCTGTGTGTGTCAAAATGTGCGACCAAAATGGATGGCCCCAACACAAGAATAAATTTTTTTAAATATCAACAAATTAAATCTATAATAAAAAATACATATGGGCTCAAAACGTTAGGTTACAAACACCTTCAAATATATCTGAGTTCCTTAATCTCAACCTGACAAATTATTGTCTAAAATACACATTACACTGTCTAAAATAGATTAATCAATGTTGCTTCCTATCATGAAATGGGAGGCAGATTTATCAATCAACTTTGACAATAACGTCTGGTCTCAGATCTGTTAAGAACTTTTAAAATGACTAGTAACTGCTGGATATGTGAAGACTTTTCAAAGTGTTTGAGATGTAATATTTCACCTTCTCCCTCAGTTTGCTTGTTGGGCAACTTAGATGATGTCACCATGGAGACACATTCAGTTCACATGGTTTGCACTGCCTTATGTATCGCTAAGAAAACTATCCTTATGAATTGGAAAAATAAAGATATTCTTAGTATTAACCAGTATAGAGACCCTTTGTTGGATTATATTAGTCTTGAGACAGTTTTTGCCTCCACATCAGATCAAGCTTCCAGTTTTGGTTCATTTGTAAATGGAAGTGTGCCTATTACACTTGCCTGGCGTTTGCATTTGGGTTGGCTTGCCGTTGGCCTGGGTTGGGTGTGGCTTATTGGCAGCCTCGATGTTGGTGTGAGGTGTGTTTTGTTGATGTGCTGACCTGGTTGTTGCTGCGGTCTAGCAGCAGCCTGGTATCGGACTGCAGTCGCAGTAAGCTGGGTGGGGTGATGGAGGGTGTCTGGCAGGTGGTTTGTTAGCTGTCATGTTCAGGAGGGTGGGTGTCAGGGTGGCAAGCTGGGGGTGATGCAGAGGGGTTGCAGCGTGTGTGGTGAGGGGGGTTGAACCCCTTTTTCTTGGATGTGTAGCCGCCAGCATTTGGATTGGTTGAGCGGTGACGGTGGAGCTGAGCTGGTTGGTAGTTCTCCCTGAGCTGACTTTGCACTGGCATTAATTTGGTGGGTTTATGTGATTGCGGAGGCATGGTGGGGGCTGTCGGCCCTGGGTGTGCGCTGCCGGCCAAAGACTGCTTGATGGGTGAGGTAATCTTGTTTTGGTGTGGGGTCTGGGGGGGTCCTGTGTTGGTATGGGACTCGGTGGTGTGTGCTTTGTTGCGTGAACCTTTGCCTTGCCATCGCAGGGGTCGCAGTCTCTAATAAAGTTTTTCGATATATTTTAAGCGAAGCATTATAGCGATAGCTGTAATGATTCACTTGTGAAAGTAAATCTGTTGGGCTTTTTCTTGCCACTCAGACAAAAATTCTGAATGCTGCTCTGTGAAACAAGACACAATAAAAAAAAGGAGAAGCAGATGTTGCTGCCTGTCAATCTGGAAAGGGTTAAAAAGGCCACTTCTAAACTATTTAAAACTCGTCATTCTCCAGCAAGATTATTAACACGTGCAAACATTTAAGAAGTGCAAATTTTTGGGGAACTTAGACTGCATAATGCTCGGAGAAACTATAGAAAAATGTAGAAACTATCTAAGATTGTTAAAGCCTCAGGTAACCTGGCAAAGACCTGAACATTGTTATCAAGTTATGATACATGCAACCCTAGAATTGACAATGTACTTTCTTTTACCCTTCACTGTATGTATAAAATCTTAATCTGAGCTACATTTCCTCATATTAATATTGTTACAAAATCATGTTTCTTTCTAGATTTCTTGGAAGCCTTCACAGCTCCTCCCAGTGGTAATTCCAGTGAGTCTCCCACCCCGACTCCTCCGTCCTCCCTGCCTCTGGTGTCCGCCAATCACGATGTTCAGCACGTGGAGGTAGAGCTGGTGACTCCTCCCCCTGCTGACATTGGGATGTCACACAAAACCGGCATCATTCGCCGAACACTGAAGTATTCTGAAACTGACCTAGATGCCATCCCGCTCCGCTGCTACCGCGAGACGGACATTGATGAAGTCTTGCTGGTGGAGCAGGATGACACTGATTCAGCCTTCGGTAGCAATCGCAGTGTGCAGGGCACATCTGGGAAGGGGAGCAGTCTTCTGAGGGGGCTGGCTTATGGGAGGACAGGTGGGGAGGAGGAAGAGGAGAGAGAAGGGGGAAGTGAGGATGAAGAAGCAAAGAATGATGAGGAGGAGGAAGAGGAAGAAATGGTGAGCTGGGCGAGTGTGAGAATGCAAGGCGATAGCAGAAAGCAGCGGTATGCAGTTGAAGACCCAAAGGTGTTTGGACAACTTCTAATGAGGTGAACAAGTTGCCGTCAGACTGAAAACATACCCATACACTCGCTGGCCACTTCATGAGGTACACCTTGCTAGCACTAAGTTGGACCTCCATTGCTTTCCGAACTGCCTTAATCCTATGTGACATAGATTCAACTAGGTGTTGGAAACATTTCTCAGATATTTTGGCCCATATCAACATGGTGATGTCATGCAGTTATTGGTTATTTCTCAGCAGCTCATCCATGATACTAAACACTGTAGAGGCTATTAGAGTACAGTAAACTCATTGTCATGCTCAAGAAAATAATTTGAAATGATTTGAACTTTGATATGATGCATTACACTGCTGGGAATAAACATTAGAAGATACATGTCAAGGTTTTGCTTAACTGCCTGACCTATATCCACAACACTCTCAGTAGACTGAAAAGATTTCAAAAGGTTTATTGAATACAATTACGAAAATGGTTAGTGAGATCTTGATCTTGACTGTGTACTTCTCTGGGGAATGGGACTGCAGCATCACTGAGGAAGAGAGGACATGTGAGCGGGAGCACAATGATTAGAGAATTAGGGAAAGGAGAATAAGAGAGGCTTACTTGTAGCTGCAGATGATGACGCCAGGGGAATGAGCAGAATCCGGAGATTAGGTCCAAATGTGTGAGGTGGAGATGGAATGCAGAGAAGCAGTAGAACTCTGAGGATCTTGACCTGAGCGTTGGAGGCCGAAGAGAACACAAATCCCCCGGATTCCTGACAATACGTGCACTGTGATTATAAAAGGATGGTCATAAAGGTCAGTAACAATGCTAAGGCATTTAAATTATACTCAGTTGGGTAGGAGACCAAAGTGTGCCAAGAAAATATCCCCCACACCATAATACAACCACCACCAGTAGAAACCTTTAAATTCCGGCCCAACCATCTGAATGTTGCGGATGAAATCTAGAATCATCAGACCAGATGACATTTCTCTCATCTGTTATTGCAAAGTGTTGGTGAGCCTGTGATTTTTAGCCTCAGTTTCCTGTTCTTAGCTGATAGGAATGGGATCCAGTGTGACATTCTGCTGTAGCCTATCTGCTTCATAGTTCAACATAGAGTAAGAATTTAAGCTACTCTTACATTGCAGTCATCTCAAACCACTTTGCCAATTATCCTCTAACCTCTGATGTCAACAAGGCCTTGTTGAGCACACAATTGCTACTAACTGAAAGTTTCTCTTTATTGCACCATTCTCTTTAAACCTGATAAATAGTTATGGGTGATATGCTCTTTAGATTTGTGGTTTCTGAATTACTCAGGCCAGCATCTCCAACAATGCCATGTTCAAAGTTACTTAAATCCCCTATCTTGTCCATTCTGTTTGAACTTCAACAAGTTGTGTTAACAAAGTCTACATACCTAAATGCAATAAACTGCTGCCATGCAACTGGCTAGTTGGCTATTTATGCTAACAAGCAAGTGAACAAGTGTGCCTAATAAAGTGGCCAGTGAGTGTATTAAAAAATAAAAATGAGCTTCAGAAGAGTTTTAATACTAAATCAATCTTGATTTGCATGTCTTTCATAACCTAATTTCCAGCTTGGGCACAAAACAGACATTTTTGCATTAATTATTAAGGATTCTGTCACTAAAAGTAGGTTTTCATCCTGCCAACTTCTGACTTGTTCCATTTACATAAAACGATTTTCCTGTTTAGACCCATGGAAACCTTTTTTGACAACCACAACCCAGCCCTGAAATCCCCCATCTTGGTCTGTGGTCCCCGCTGTGCCACTGAGGACACCTTCAGCAGCCACTTTGAGAGCATCATGGAGTCCCATCGAGCCAAAGGGACCTCCTACAACAGCCTGGACAGCGAGGATCTGCTGACCTCCAGCACCCAAACTGTTCTGAGCTTCGATCTGCCTACACTGACCCCCGCCATCCACGGGCTGGTGTGCCAGAGCGCCCGTCAGATTGTGCAGCTCAGCTTCGCCCCACTGGCACACCATGAGAGGCCCAGTTTCTCTGATTCTATCTTTACACTGATGGGGGACTCAGACGCCACTCGGGCTCCTTCCAGTGAGAGACTAAGCAGCGGCTCGGATGATGTGATTCCAAGAGGGCGAGAGTGTGTACAGCTGGGGAGCAGCTGGTACATCAACCCATCCATCTCTTTGTCCAGGTGGGTTCCAAAAATTGGTAGTTTCCCCCCGGAAAAAAGTTCACCCATTACAGGCTTGTAGACCCCAACATGTTATATGTTTTCATCAAAATACAGTAAACCAAACACTTCATCTATTCAGTCGGTCAATATTGTTATTTATTTCTTGTAGGACACTTCGGTTTACAGCCTCAAGTCTCACAGGCTAGTCGGAAACCGAAATATAAGATATAATTTTGATCACAGAACACATACTGCTAAGTTGTAATGCCGTTAAGAAGACTCAAAATTATTTCCAGTATCAGTGAGGTTTTTAAAAAACAAATTTAGAGGTTGTACAGAGCTTTTTTGAAGGAAACCGTTTTCTACAATGGGTCGAGATATGTCTGTAGCTCATTCTGGTTGCAAGAGAGGGAGAGAGAGAAATACTTATAGCAGATAAAAATTAACATGAAGATTGTTGAAATGTCTCTGTTTTACCCTTTTTAGCTTTTAGTGTCTGTCTTGAGATTTAGAAATATCGGCAGCCTTTTTGAAATATTAGAATTATGATTGAAGTTTGTATTCTGTAGGGAATACACACAAAGACTGCTAGTTTTTTTTTAAATGCAAGCTGTGCTAACTGCTAATATAAGATGCTAAAAACATTTAAAAATGTGAACTTTATAATAATTTGGTCTTGTTTTAAAATAGTAGTAAAATCCTGTTTACAGTGGCAGCTTTCTCTGACATAGCAGTAGAAAGTAACCTCTTCTCCTAATATAAATATTTTATTACCACCCACAGCAGGAGAGCTGCAAAAAACACTTTGAATGCTGTTACGTACATCTTTGTATATTACAGTTCTTAAAGAGAACTGGTTAATATATGTATCGTCTCATTTTAAAAAAGTGGAAATCAGCCACAAAACTCTAGAATTTCTATTTTGTACCTTCTGACTGTGGGACATACTAAGTCTTTTTATAAGTACTGTATTTATATTAACAGAACAGATACTCATTGATAGGAATTTGATTAAAATCACAAAAGGTTTCTTTCGTATTCTATCTGAGTCACGAAGACCAGTTAGTCACCGCGTCATACATGTAGAGTGGTAAAGAAAAAGTCTCCAAATTGCTGACTTTGGTCCATTTTGAACTAAAATAAAGTCTTAACTGGATGCAAATTTGATTGCAGTTGAATTAGGGCAGGAACTTTGATGCTTCCAGGGCTGCACGGTGGCGCAGTTGGTAGCAGCCTTGCAGCAAGAAGGTCCTGGGTTCGACTCCCGGTTGGGGGTCTTTCTGCATGGAGTTTGCATGTTCTCCCCATGAATGCGTGGGTTCTCACTGGTACTCTGGTTAATTGGTCACACTAAATTGCCCTTAGGTATGTGTGTGTGCATGGTTGTTTGTCCTGTGTGTCTCTGTGTTGCCCTGCGATGGATTGGCGACCGTCCAGGGTGTATGTGCATGCGTGGGTATTCCGGCTTCCTCCCACACTCCAAAGACATGGCTGTTAGGTTAATTGGTCTCTCTAAATTAGAGAGGATTAAAGGACTTGTTTGTCCTGTGTGTCTCTGTGTTGCCCTGCGATGGACAGGCGACCTGTTCAGGATGTACCCTGGAGATAGGCACCAGCTTCCCTGTGACCAACTATGGAAGAAGCAGTAGAAAATGACTGACTGACTTTGATGCTTTTTAAAGAATTCTTTAACAAGTTGCACCTTTCTGCTCTCAGTTCCCTAATTTGTGGCACAACAGTAACAATACTGTAAGTGGAGAAAAATAAATTAAAATAGATAAATACATTTCTACTAAATATTAAACTAAACGTACAAAATTTATTGAAATGAACAAAGTAGTCTAATTTTTGTAGAAAAGAAATCAGTAATGATCCAAAACATAAAAAGAGTCTCGCATGATTGCCTCATTAAAAGACAGACATATAATTTCCCAAATTTTCTTATGTCAGTTTATGGGACATGAGTGGGCACTTGCTATTTGTAGCAACATTTAATTACAAAAAACTGAAAAGAAGCACAAACATGTTAATAAAAGAAAAATAGATTTTTTTGTCTGTGAAATACTCACCATAAAAAATAAAAGCAAGTGTCCATCTGCATCAACAGCCTGTGCTTGCATCGCAGGCCATACTTTAAATATTCTCGGGGACTGAAGCAAATGATTCAGAGGGCCCCCGGACTGCACTGTTGACACCCCTGCTCTGATTAATTAGATGAATTTCTTAATTGCGTCCCACCAGTCTATGACATTGACTATGGTACTGAATGTCAATGTGCTTCACTTAATATAATTTATGGTACTTGTCGTGATAGTGTGAGAACAGGAACTTCCTTTAGAGGACTGTTTTTATTCAGACTGGTCGAACTCATTTTAGTTTTAGTTTACTAATATAGCACCAATTCAAAACGAATGTCATCCCCTGGCACTTTACCAAAAATCCAAACATCCAATATATACACAGAAATATACATACATTTTTTTTTCAAGGCATTGATTTTGTAACATTCACTCCTAATTTACATGTCATACATGTTTCCTCATGGCAATGAGTTTAAGACTTCTTTTTGTCATGTTGAGGGATAGAGAACTGTATTAAACCTTATAATGTAAAGATTTTGGCACAAAACCAGGAAACAACGCACTTAGTGTTGTTTATTTCTGAAAGGATATACTTTATGAAAAGATGATTATTTCTACGATAATCATGGCGACTCTTGGCGACTGTGGCTCAGTAGGAAGAGTAATCGTTTTGCAATCAGAGGGTTGTAGGTTCAATTCCAGCTTCCCCCTGCCATATGCCGATGTGCCCCTGGGCAAGGCACTTAACCTCAAGTTGCCTACCGATCTGTGTGTCGGAGTATGAATGTGTGAGTGTGATTGGGTGAATGTGGCTCTAGTGTAAAGCGCTTTGAGTGGTCTGTTTGACTGGACAGGCGCTATATAAGTTCAGTCCATTTACCAAATGTGTTAATCTTATTTTTATGTAATGCTTAAAATTGAAACCATAAATAAAACATTAATATTAAATTATTGCCACTACATGCAGAGCCAAGTTTATGAACAAATCCAGCAGCTCTTCAACAGAGTCAGGACAAACTATGAGCCAGAGTGAGAGCTTGGTAATGCTCCTGTGGCTGAATGAGAGCAAATCCCTGCAGCCGGAATCCGAAATCTGCCTTAATGCCGGAAACCTGTAGAGTAGCAGTATTTAAAGCTGCATATTAGTGTTGATCACTGTGGAGACTGATCGGCGCTAAGTTTTCAGGGCCATTAAAAAAGCCACTTTAACAGGAAAAAGGCCTTTAAACTAAATATAAGTCAATAATATTGTAAATATTGGTAAATTCAGAAGCTCTAAATTATAGTTAAGCCCCAAGTCATTCATACACCTGGCTGATTTCCAACCAGAAACAGCCAAGAAGTTTGTTTCTGATTGGAAACAAAGGTATATTCCAAAAGATAATAAAAAAATGTAAAAGAAACATTTTTTTTTTTTAAATCCATTTCTCTGTTTTTATTTACATTTTAACAAATTGGAATCTCAAAAGGCTTTATATCCTTTCGAGATTCTAGGCTTTACAAAGATCAAAGCCTTCTGGCAAAAACTTTCTTCATGACAACAGATGAGAGTAGTGCCTACAGTACTGCAGACAAAGCCTCAAGTCTTCTGCCCATCTCCCGTTCCGTCCCACGATCACTTGTGAACAAGACACCAATATACTTAAACTCCTCCAGAGGCAAAGACTGACCTCCAACCCAGAGAGGGGCAGTCCACCTTTTTCAGGTCGAGGACCATGGCCTCAGACTTAGAGGAGCTTACTCTAATCCCAGGCTCTTCACAATCAGCTGCAAACCGCTGAAGGTCATGATCTGAAGAAGCCAACAGGACCACATCATCTGCTAAAAGCAAAGATGGGAGCCTGAGGTTCCCAAACCAGGCGCTCCTCTCTTCATGACTGTGTCTTGGGATCCTGTCCACAAATGCCAGAAACAGGGTTGGTGACACGGGGCAGCCCTGGCGGAGTCCAAGGTGCATACAAGGATCAGAAAGCCCTTAAAAGCCACCCAGATACTCATTACTCTCAATTTACTGGTTCATCTCATTCCAACCCTCACCTAAGGTCATGAAATATGGATCACGACAGAAAAAACCAGACCCTCGATACAAGCGGTTAAAATTAGTTTTCTCCTTAGAGTGGCCAGACTTAGAAATACATTGAGGAGCTCCATCATCCACCAACAAGGGGGAGCTTGAATTATTCTGCACCGAAAGGAGGCAGTTGAAGTGGGACTATAACACCTTGGGACTCCCCAGAATGAACTGGAGAGTGTCGCTGTGGGGAGGGATGTCTGGATTTCCCTCCTGGACCTCTTACCTCTGTGATCCAATCTTGGATAACTGGGAGATAATGGATGGATGGTTGAGCAGCACAGATATGCAGGAAACATGCTTCATTGAATTTCTCAATATGTGTCAACTCTGACATCACTTATCATTTCATGGTTCATCTGGACTATAGGTGACAGTAGAACGTTTTATTCTGTACTTTTCTAAATGCATCTAACTATCTCATGTAGCTATTATTATTATTATTATTATTATTAATTAATATTCTTCAAACAGAGAATGGAGAAAGGCAGCAGTAAATGTTGGAAAATATATGCAATTTTGAATTTCTAAAACAAATACCTGCACAAGTCTAATTCTGTAACTGAGTGCAGCTAAACAGAGTGTGTTCAACAACTGATTGAATAGTGACAGGGATGTGAACTAAAAATGTAATTCTGTTAGGTCATAAATGAGCTGTTTGGGTGATTTGTTGCCATCTAGAGTTGAGTTTGCAGATTGCAAACCTTTGCCTTTCCTCCCACTAAGCATGCAGGAGAAACTAAAATCATATTGTTAAAAACATGACAGGCCAGTGGTTTGTCTCCAGCAGCATCAGATACCCTAGTTTTGAAATCATATTTGGAAAAAATTCTGTGCCGTGTCAGTTTGAGACATTGTAGGGAAACAAATGAACATTTATCCAGAACTATCTTTTAGGTTATTATCTCAGAGATCAAGGTGTAAAATCTTGCATGAATATTCTTCTTACTCCTGCTAGTGTGCTGTTGTCACTGACTCTAGAGCATCTGTGTGTGTCATTCTCCTTGAACAGAACAGTGCTGCAGTGGCTTAAAGTGAAGGTCACTTTAAAGCTGCATATGGTCCCACGCTGTTTAGCACACAGATTGTAGAGGAGTGTGTAAATCCATCTTGGACTATTTCCTTGTCAGTATGTGTTTTTTGTGCACATATTCTCGCAAGTAGTCACAGATAAGTGTGTTGGTGAAGAGTACGCTTTGTATGCATCCATGAATGTGGGATGTTTGTGCAGATAGCTGTTGCTGTATCCATGAAGGATTGCCCTTGATTATTGATTCCCATATGCTGTTAAAGAGCTTTTTTATTAACTTGAAATAAAATAATGGACATTATCTCCACATGTTTTCACTGAGCTGGTATGGTATGTTAAAGTCAAACTATGGCTGTTAACTGTCTGTTTGACTGTTTGTCATTACCACCCTGACTCACTAATTGACCGTACTGCAGAGGCAGAAAATTAGCATGTTTGTTGATCTGTCCACTAGATGGCACCAACTGAAAGTATTAATTTCTGCATTGGTTGTTGAGTGTGTGTGTGTGTGTGTGTGTGTGTGTGTGTGTGTGTAAGAAAGTAAGGAATCCAGTCTGGAATTTCAGCTGGTTCAGTCCTGAATTATTTGAAGAAAAAACAGCTTTGCTTTTTTTTTTTTGTTACATAATCGAGATTTTACCCCATTTTTTTTTACAAACTCTGCACGCAAGAACAAGATTGAGAAGGTAAATGTTTTTCTTATCACACTTTGTGAGCTTTTCAAAAAGCTTTGGAATCCTGGATGGAGACATTTGGGCTGATATCCCCGCAGGTTTGGCCATACTTTGATACAGAACTTTGCATAGTATTAAAAACCCTGCAATGGCTTTTACAGTTATTCTAGTTACAACCACAACTGTGCATTTTATTGGGATTTTATGTGATAGATCAACACCAAGTAGTGCGTATAAAAATGCTAAATGGTTTTCAATGTTTTTTTGCAAATATAGAGCTGAACAGTATGGTGCGCATTTGTATTCACCCCCTTTTACTCTGATTTCCCCTAATAAAATCCAGTGAATAATTAACAGTCAGAAGTCACCTAATTAGTAAAAACAGTCTACTGTGTGTGATTTAATGTCAGCATAAATCCTGTTGTTCTGTGAAGGCCTCAGAGTTTTGTTAGAGAACATTAAAGAACAAACAACATCATGGAGAGCAAGGAACACAACAGGCAGACCAGGGAAAAAGCTGTGGAGATGTTTAAAGCAGGATTAGAGTATAAAACAATACTCTTTGAACATTTCACAGAGCACTATTCAGTCCATCATCTGAAAGTGGAAAGACTATGGCAGAGCTGTCAACCTACCAAGACATTATCATTCACCCAAACTGTCAGGTGACCATTATTTAAAAAAGAAGCCAAAAAGACTCTTGTTGACTCTGGAGGAGATGCAGAGATCCAAAGCTCCGGTGAGGGAACCTTTAGACAGGATAACTATTAGTCATGCATTCCAGAAACATGTCTTTATGGAAATGTCAAAGCTGTCAAATTGTTGAGACAAGGGCAAAAGAATTAAACTCTGCAGTTTGCCGCTAGGAGACATAGCAGACATGTGAAAGGAGACATTCTGGTCAGATGAGATGAAAATTGAATCTCTTGACTTACAGACAAAATGCTGTGTGGTAGAAAAATACCACCTTGAATACACCATGCCCACTGTAAAGCATGGTGGTGGCAGCATCATGTGGGATGCTTTTCTTCAGCAATGACTGGGAAACTGCTTAAAGTTGAAGAAGAAGACAGGTGGATGGAGCTAAATACAGGGTAATCATGTAAGATAACCTATTAGAAAATGCAAAAGACTTGAGCCTGGGACAAATGTTCACTTTCCAGCACAGAGTTGTAAGGGAATTGGTTAGATCAAAGTAGTTTCATGTGTTATAAAGGCCCAGTCAAAGTCCAGACCTAAATCCAGTTGAGTATTTGTGATAAGATTTAAAATACATTTTTTACAGTGTTCTCTATGTAATCTGACTGAGCTTTTGAAGAATAAGAATTAAAATTGTTTAATCTCTATATATGCAAAGCTGGTAGAGACATACTCCGGCAAAATGTGGTTCTAGAAAGCATTCACTCAAGAGATGGGCTAAATATTAACACTAGCCAAATTTTTTAGGAAATAACGAAAACCATATTTTATTTTATTTCCACCTCACAATTATGATGGACCTTGTATTGGTCTGTCTCTCACATAAAAACCCAATAAATCACATTAAAGTTTGTGGTTGTAACATGACAAAATGCAAAAAAAGTGAAGGGGTCTGAATACTTTTGCAAGGTGCTGTAAAAGGAGTTTCACTCCCCTCTCTTCCTGTCAGTCCTTTCTTAGAGCCACTCTTTTTAGATGGTCTGTATCGTTAGACAGTGTCTCATTGTGTGAAGCTGCCAAGTGAGCCGAGGCTGACACTGTAAATTCTCTCAGGACCTCTCGGCATTGTATCATCTCTTGATGACTCATTGCTAACAGGTGGGGCGGCCAAAACTACAGTGCTGGCATTTAATCTTGTGATTGGAGTACTTCTACAGGCCCTCATGACGAGCATGCTGTAAACAGATTCAGGACAGACAACAGGATGACAACTCTTTGCCCCCAGGCGGTTGCACATGTTAAAGAAGAATTTCAGAGGCACACAGCCCACAGATATCAGCTTTTAACCCGACACCTTCATCTTTTGTTTACTCAGCAGGTGTGTGAAAAGCTCTCACACACAAAAAAAAAACTTTGTTGGGCACTCAATTCATGGATGGGCTCTGAGTAATTGGAGATGCAGTGAGTGAAAGGCATGAATGGAAGGTAGATTTTGGAGGAAATGCACAAGCCAAGTCTAGTTCCATGCTCAGTGCTTCAATGCAAGATCAGCAACAGGCACAGTGAATGTTTACACAGGCGAACAGGGAGGGAGAAAGAGAGAGGAGGAGGAGTAAAATGAGGGAAGAGAGAGAAAAACGACTGGAAAAACATAGAGAGCCAGAGGCATTGCAGGACGAAAAGCTCTTTTTGCCTTTGAGGGGGTAAGGAGACTGGCTGTGAAGATCAGATAACAGCAACCTCAGAGGGAGTGTGAGAAAAACTCATGAGGTTTTAGTCAGAGTCAGGACCGAGCAGAGGGAATGTCCAGCTCTGCCAGTCTCAGGATAGCCAGCATAGGTGTTTCTCTGCTTAGGTCTCTGGTCTAAATGGTGATGCATTCAGGGTACGATGTGAGAGGGAGAAGAGGGATCAGTCGAAGGCGAGATGGCGCTGAGGCATCTGCAACGCAGTCAGATTCTGTCCTCTGCTGTCAAAGTTCATCTGCACCTGAAGACGACCGGCATTTTACACAAAGGAGATTCTGCTACAGGTAGGCCTGCAGCCTGGAACCTTTCTCACCTGTTTGGTGAGAAGGGTATTTGCACACCAATCAGGCATAAAGTTATGACCACCTAAAAGTGAGGTGCTCAACAATTGTCTTTTCATTGTGATATCTTTCAGCAGCAGACAACTGTTATGCTTTTTTTCAGTTGTTTGATTCAAAGTGTGGAACTTATATAGATCCATTACACACTGAGTGAATTTATTTCTGGTAATTCTGATGATTGTGGCTTACCTACTAAATAAACCCCAAAATTTAGTTTCTCAGAACTTCAGACTGTTAGGCAAGACCTATAAAAAAGAAAACAGAAATGTTATGTTTCAGCCTCCACAATTATGAGGAAGCCTTGAAAGTTATCCAGTGGAGAGTAAATGACATCCTCCACAAGGAGCGTCAGCAACAAAACTCAGTAATTAAGAAGCTACCTTTTCAGAGAGCGCTGTATTCCAGCCTATTTATAGAAAGTTCAATGGAAGGAAAACATGTGATAGAAAAGGTGTACAATCAACAGGGATAACAACACCCTTGAGAAAATTTGGAAGCAGAGTCCATCCAAGAGTTTGGGGCTCCATTCCTCATACGAAATCTATTGTCAAGAGCAACATAAGGGGTACCAGACACAACAACACGATGCTAGATGAGTGGGTAAGAAAATCTGCAGAGTGTTCCTGGCCTGCAGTGGTCAGTGTAACTGGTTGCCGGATCACCACGACATGGATTGTCACCACGTCCTCATCCATATACGTCTGATGCTCAGTTTGTTGCGTAGAGAGCCACGTGCCTGCAGCCAATCAGCGTACCCATACTGACTTCTACCCACTGGCAAATTTGTGCACAAAATGTGCACAAGAACACCAGAACTGGACCACAGTGCAATGGAAGAAGGAGACCCGGTTTGATGAATCATGTGGATGACGTGGTGGGCGTATGTCTCTTGCCTGTGTCTCAAGGATACACTATGAGGAGAAGGAGAGCCAGCAGGGGAGGTGTGATGGTTTGGCATGGCTCTGCTGGGAAACCTTGGGTCATGCAACCTATGTCGATGTAACTTTAAGATGCACCACCTACTGTTGCAGACCTTATACACCCTTTCATGGAAAGAATATTATTAGATGGTCCTAGCCTCTTTTAACAAGATAATGTTTCCTACCACAAAGCAAAAATGGTTCAGAAACAGTTTGAGGAGCACAACATCTAGTTTGAGTTGTTGACTTGTCCTCTAAATTGCCAAGAACTCAATCCAATTACAATCCAATCATCCATGTGAGCCCCCTCTCCGAATCCACAGTGCATAAATAGGATAACAGTGTGTTGAATAATCACTTTAGTCCATGAATTTTGGTTGACAGCTTTATGATGTAATCTAGTTTAATATCTATAATACTCAAACAAGTAAAACCTGTATTGGATAATTCTAAACTTAACACTAATTTAACAAAAACTGCAAATAAGAATTACCCTCAACCAGGGCAATAATCCTAAAACATACAGTAAGAGTTACAATGAAGTGGTTTAAAGTAAAGCATATTCATGTTCAGGGCCAGTTCTAGGCATGCATATATGAGGGGGCAGGGAGAAATGTGAAGGGGGCATCATCATGCGTACACATAATGCTCTGGCATGTTTAATGTTGTTGATTAGTGTTTTCTTTATGGAATTGGGGTAAACTATGTAGTGCTGTGCAATTTGCCAGATTGGACATGTTTTCCCCCAGTTGGGCTGGAAAAAATTGCTTTGGGAAGGTTGTTAAAATTTAGGCTGCTTTTGAACACATTTTGGAGGGTTTTTTTTAGAAATTATTCATGGGAAAATTCTATCAAAATAGTTGTCATTGTGTGGCAGAAAAGTAAAAACCTACACATCTTAAATGATTTACAATTGACCAAAATTGGTCAATTGTATACACCCAATATGCTGTTAAAGTTAATCTAATATACTGTGGCCTTTACTTTGTTAAGCTTTGACTTGATGTGGAGCGAAAGTATCATGCTGAAGGGAGGAAATACAAAAAATATTCAATTCAATTCAGTTTTATTTATATAGCGCCAATTCACAACACATGTCGTCTCAAGGCACTTCACAACAGTCAGGTACATACATTCCAATTAATCCTAACCATTGAACAGTGCAGTCGGAGTTA
>JAHUTJ010067473.1:0-15831 GCA_036250325.1 Characodon lateralis
AACTCTTTGAATGAGAAGGTGTGTCCAAACTTTTGGTCTGTACTGTATATGTATTTAATATCCTTTACTCTGATACCCCTAAATAAAATCCGGTGCAAACAGTTGCCTTCAGAGGTCATCTAATTAGTGAACAGAGTCAGGATGTGTTATTTAATCTGAGCCCAAATCCAGCTACTCAGTGAAGGCCTCAGAGAACATTAGTGAACAAACAGCATCATGAAGACCAAGGAACACAGCAGACAGGACCAGGTGGAAGTTGTGGAGAAGTTTTAAACAATATTGTGCCAAAGTCTTTCTATGGTGACTCCTGAGGAGCTGCAGAGCTCCACAGCTCAGGTGGAAAAATCAGTTGACGTAAACAACTTTAAGCTGTGCGCTCCTCAAATCTGGCCTTCACGGGAGAGTGGAAAGAATAAGGTCATTGTTGAAGGAAGCCATAAGATGTCTTGTTTGCATGTTGCCCCAAGTCATGAAGGAGACACAGCAAACATTTGGAAGAAGATGCTCTGCTCAGATTAGACCAAACTGAACTTTTTGGCTTACATGCAAAATGTTATGTGTGATGGAAAACCAGCACTTCACATCATCTTGAACACACAATCCCCACGATAAAACACAGTAGTGGCAGCATCATGCTGTGGGGATGCTTCTTCAGCAGAGGCAGCGAACCTGGTCAGATGGAGCTAAAATCCAGGACAATCCTGGTGGGTTAAACCTGCTGGAGGCTACAGATGACTTGAGACTGAGGTGGAGGTTCCCCTTTCAGCAGGACAACAATGCCAATCATCCAGCCCCAAAGACTTGGGTGGTACTGCAAAGTATTCACTGATTACAAATATATGCTGTACTTTTCAGCTTTTTGACCTGTAAAAAAAAAATGTCCAAACCAGGAGTCATTTTCCTGTCATTTCACAATTACGCACTACATGGTCCATCCCATGAAATCCCAATAAAAATTTGAAGTTTGTGGTTGGAAGGCGACAAAATGTGAAACTGTTTAAGGTGCAATTTTGGTAAAAATAAAAGTAACAAACAAGAAGATGGACCAAGAACAAAAGTCATTGTTAACTGCAGCCCAACACAGTATCTGTTCAGCTCAGGTGTCCTGCCTGCAACCCAGTTTGGACAAAGCCTGGGTTCTGTTCAGAGCAGAATAATGACCTTGTGAGGCTGCACCACATCATGTCAGACCGGATTTATCAGGTTACAGTCACACTCAATGGGAATCAAATGGGACAGGTAGCTTAAATATCCAGAACCATCAGTTCAGAATGTAGTTGTTTTAAACCCCAGGTGAAATCTTTACTTTCTATGTTTTAAATGGATGTTTTAAAGTCACACATGAGATCATTTCTGCAATAAGAAATGTCAATAAATGCCATTATATCCTCTAATGGTTTTGACTTTCATTAAGATTTAAAGTAGGTCACGTTGCAACAAGTGAAACTTTGTTTCTTACATCGAACTAATTGCTTTTTAAAAAGGAAAAAAGTATACTTTGTAAGTCTGGAAAGATGTGATGCTTTTTTATTTAGCTTGTTATATGTGGTGTTTACAACAGTATATTATACATACGCTACAGATATATAAACATATAATTCATACCATCACACCAATCAGCTCATTTTCAAGCTATTTTAGTCTTTATTTTGATAGTTTCTTGTAGCAATACCAGTTAAATGTTCAAAAAATACTTATGTTGTTAATTTTGTTGTCTTTGCCTTACTCTGTATTCAACAGTAATTTTCATATCTCTATGTTCTGCTTACTTTGCATATTTTCATGTTTTATTTTTATTATCAATACAGATTTCTTCTTTTATCTGTGTGCTTTTCATTTGATATGTATAGTAACAATTAATTTGAAAAACACTGAATTTGTCCAATAACTCCATGTTTTAGTCGTCACCAAACTCACTATTAAACTCACTAAAATACCTTACAGCATTAATGTGCTGTTATTTATTTTAAGAGCATAAAAAACACACAAAGAATTCACATTTTTGTAAAAGTAGGCAGACTGGACTTTATCCAGTTGGAATTTTGTCACCGTATGCATGACAGGAATCTGCTCTGAGGTCAACAAAGCCTTTATTGTCAGGGTGTTATCCACGCCGTGAGAAAGCAGACATGTTCTCTGAGAAGGGGATCGATGTCCAGCGATATCACAGGGACGGTTCCTCCTTTGGTGGGAAATCTGTCAAGTCCACCTTCCTCAGCATCTCCAACAAAGGACACGGCTCACATTTACTGATTTATAATTGCAGTAAATATTATAAAGGCTACTGCTGTTACTGTTATATCTGCTTCAAATTTTAGAAATTAGATTTTCTTGTTTTGCTGAAAGAGATTTAAAACTGCGTGACTTAAAAAGTTTTAGTTATTTTAATTTTCTCTACATCCTGAAAATAAAACAACTTATGTTTATGTTTAATAGAACTTTTATTTATCTAGTATAAAGGTCAAAGAAGTGAATTTTAATGGTGTTTAGTGCTGAATGGGCTGAACTCGTCAGCTCGTAATGACCTACAGATTCTGTGTTAATGTTATCTAAACTGTTTGACCTTAAAACTTCCTGGTCCAAGAGCTGTGGTTGAAAAGATGAAAAAAATGAAGGTTTTCTGTCATCTTTAACAATCAAACCAGCCATCTACACGACCAGAAACATGTAGAAAACGTTTCATAATTTCACTAAAATATTTACTGTTTATGGAAACAGCCTCAGCTCCAGTTTCTTTACCTTGTCGATGAAGCTTGCAAAGCGGTTGTTGAGGCTCTTGATCTGCTCCTTCTCGTGGGCTCTGCTCATGGACAGGTTGGGGTCGATCTCCAAGTTCAGGGGAGCCAACAGACTCTTGTTAACTGACAGAGATGTGAGTGAGGCCCTCAGACCAGATTGGTGCCCGTTGGCACCAGCGTACAGGGAGCTGCTGCTCAGAGAGACGCCGCTGAAGCCCCCCTGACCCGCTCCAAAGCCGCTGAGCCTCCTGGAGCCGCTGCTGCTCCGGACTGAGTTACTGGAGCTGATGCGCTTGGTGCGGCTCAGACTCATGTTGCTGGGCGACAAAGGCAAGAGTCAAAAGGAAGGTGATGAAAATAATAAGAAAAATACAAGTAAGAAAAGATGAGCAATTTCTGAACTGAGTGGTTGCTAAAGCCAGAGGAGTAAAGAAGTGAGACAGGTGAGAACAGGACGTCCTGCAACAATGAGACATCTCAGGTGTCTCCCGGCCTTTTAAACCTCCCCCAGGAGAAGTCACAAGAGGAGGTGAGAAAGTGGAGCACCACAGAACCAGGTATCTGATGTTCCAGATTTCTGGCCTATAATGTAGAACAGATCTGTTGGGTTAAAGGCAGGAACTGATAGCTGCTGCTAACTTTAACAGAGCTACAAAATCTAATCAAATTTATGGTCCCAACGTGTCTGTAAAAATGACCTGAAGAGGCTGGAGGAGGTCTGGAAACACTACAGCCTTTAAAAGATTCACTTTTCTCTCGTGTTTCTTTTGTTCTCCTTCAGGCCAGCGAACCGGATCTGGATGGACAATCTGAAACCATCCAGGTGCTTATCTCGTTGTATTTCACACATTTACTTTATCATCTCACTGATCTCTCTGTAAATTGGAGCTCCCTGGCGTTGTGTTGTTTAGTCAGTGGGGGAGTAACCGAACAATAAATTGTTGTCAGCGCATTTTCTCCCTGGAGAAGCAATCAATAATTAAAAGTAAAGTCTGGTTTATGTGTGAAAACGTTTTTACCACCTTACAGATTCCTTCACTTTTTGATTTTTCATGTCAAACCTAAATTTCGGCGTCAGACAAAGATAACCTCAGGAAATACAGTCACCGTTTTTTAAGAAAACTGTTATTAAAAGAGCCCGGCTCTACAGAAAACTAAAGCTAGACCTAATAACTGGTTGTTCTGCGCTTGGCAGCAGCAACTGCCATCAAGCATCTTTAGCATCGTTATGGAGAACTTTTGGCCCACTCTGCTTTGCAAAATAGTCATTTTAAGCACAAGCAGACTATTTAGGGACATGCCACGGGATCTCAATTGGATTTAAGTCCTAACTTTGAATAGGCAACTTCCAAGCTATCTTTTCTTTTGTTGAGCCATTCAGACGTGGACTTAATCTTCTTTGGATCATTGTCCTGCTGCATAACCCAAGTGACCTTATGGTTAAGCTCACAAACTGATACCAGACATTTCCTGGTGGAGAGCAGAATTTGTGATCCGATCAATTACAGTAAGTCATCCAGGTTTTGAAGCAGCAAAGCAGCCCCAGACCATCACACTGCCACCACCGTGTTTGATTGTCAATGTGACATTCTATTTTTAAGCTGTTTTAAATAGCCAGAAGTAACGGGACGCACACCTTCTAAAAAGTTTCACTTTTGTTTTTTTTCAGTCTACATAATATTTTCTGTGAATCATCAAGATGTGTTTTGGTATATATAAAATGGGCCTTTGTGTTCTTTTGGATCAGCAGTGGTTCTGACCTTGGAACTCTCCCATGGAAGCCATTTTTTCCCAGTCTTGACTCTTCACAGTTGAATCATGAACTCTGACCTTAACTGAGGCAGTGAGGCCTGCAGAGCTTTAGATGTTGACCTGGGTTCTCCTGTGACCTCCTGGAAGAGTTGTTGATGAGCTCTTGGAGTAATTTTGGTAGGTCAAACACTCTTGGGAAGGTTCTCCATGTTTTCTCCATCTGTGGATAATGGTTCTCCCTGTGGATCTATGGAGTCCCAAAACCATCTAGGGCAAAAGCTGCTGGTTTGCTGAAACCTTTTAAACACACAAGAATGATTTAATTTACATACATGTTTTTCAGAGGAATTTATTTTTGTAAAGTTAAGCAAGACTTTGGTAACTTTGAGCCCTCTGGTGTTCACAGTTGGCAATTACAACTAAACGAGACGTATATCCTGAAATGTTTTGAATGTAATGATTTGAATTGCTAAACTCACCAAATTAACATTTTTAGAAGTAATAGTTTACATAAATCCAAACTTGTTATTTTCTTGTCTTGAAACCACGGTTCTGATAAAAAAAAAAACTAAAAAAAGACCAACAGACCAACATTCTCATGACTTCATGAACATAAATGTATTTCTCGGGAAACACGCGACCTTTGTGTAACTAGCAAATTTATCATGAAAATTACTTTCTTTTGCCCTGTAATAATTCTTGGAAAACTGCTTGAAATGAATTTTATTGTGACATGCTGACATTGTGACAATTTCCTCTGTGTACATTATTTTGAAACTACTAACCGGAAGTGTAATAAGCTGTGGTTTCGGGCTGGAAAAATAAGAAAATGACTCCTGTCAGTTTGGAAAAATCTCCCGCGGTCTGGATCGCTCTGAAGCGCCTTGACAAATCCGGTTTGTAACTTGTAACCCACCGCCCCGCCCCCCTTAAGCTTCGCGGGAAAATGTGCATGTGTTTCCATGGCGACCGTTTTGTCAACACATAAATGAGGGCTACTTGGTAGCTTTTAAAAGCTTCTTTGACTTCAGTAATTAAGCGTTTCTGACACGTTAAATCCTTCTTTTTACCTCGTTGAAGTGACGCATCTGCGCTGCTTTTTCCCTGGAGACACGAGTTTATTATCAGACCTGCTGCTGAACGCTGCAGATCAAAACAACAAAACAGAAACATCCCTTTAAACAACAGCTGTTGGCCAAAAAAAGCTCCGGTCCGGGCGGACTTTGGATGATTTTGTCAAATGTTTTAATCAACATCGCCTGTTTTTTTATTCTGACCAGACTCTTTTCGTTCTCCTGATTTATGAACAATAAATAAACAGCAGTAATCTAAAGCCAAGGGCTTCTATAAAAACATGTTTTTAGTTTATAATAACCAACAGATTTGAACTGAAGGTTATAGGTTAAAGGTAATAATTTTCAGCAAAATTTGTTCTAGTCCAGCCTTGTCAGCCAGGTCCGTCTATAAATACTGTTTCTCCAGACCAGAGAAGGAGCACAAAGAACAAAGATGTAACACTCGGGAAGCACCGATATGTACATTTAGGCCAATATCGACAATAAGATTGCTGGTATGGCCGATAACCCATAATTACCGATATTATATCTTATTTTCCTACTCCTTCAACGCTGAAAAGACAGCCACACCGCTGACATCGCTTCTCTGCTTCAGTTACACAGCCACAATCCTGCACTGCATCACTATCTCTGTCACATAACTAAACAAACACCACATGGCAACAAGATGGAAACAAACATCGGTCGTTAATATCGGCCTGTTTTTACCTATCGGACCGATGTGTTAAAATATGACTACATCAGCCGATACTGATGTCAATGCCGATATATCGTGAATCTCTAAATAATACAGCAACAACAATAGTAATACATGAAGGCGACCCAAGATTTATCTCAAAACAATTCAATAACTAAAACATCTGGTGTGGATCGGTTTCATATAGGTAAACTGAACTGGACCAAATAATGGTATGTTCTATATCAGTGGTGTCCAAAGTTGGTCCTCAAGGGCTGGAGTCCTACGTGTATTAGATGGCGCCCTGGGTCAACACACCTGAACCAAATGATTGGTTCATTAACAGACCTCTGGAGAGCTTGAATGCATGTTGAGGAG
Source organism: Characodon lateralis (assembly GCA_036250325.1). Taxonomy (NCBI): domain Eukaryota; kingdom Metazoa; phylum Chordata; class Actinopteri; order Cyprinodontiformes; family Goodeidae; genus Characodon; species Characodon lateralis. The sequence goes on from JAHUTJ010067473.1 coordinate 6,621, forward strand.
GTCCACGACCCTGTATTGAAGAAACAGGAATGGAAAATGGATGGATGGATGTTGAGGAGGTGATTTAGCTTTTTAAATGAGCTGTGATGGAACAAGAACCCATCTAAAACCTGCAGGGTGTCCCTTAAGGTTAAGGACTTAAGCTGGACATCCCTCTTGTATGTAAATAAACTGGAGCAGAAATGTGAAATTAATAGAAAAAATAGTTTTTGGTGTAAAATGACATTTTTAAAGTTTTGTTTATTAGAAAACAACTTTAAGACAACGTTGTTCACCTGAGCTTTCTATATGATGAAGTGGACATAAAATCACTAACATTTCCAGGTCGGTAAAGAAAATCCCAAACGAAGTTGTGATAAATTGTTGCTTCCTGGTTTTTCTGCTTCCCTCGAATATTTTGATATTACTCTGCTTTAAATTTCTGTGTCAACTTTAGTTATTTCTACAATAAAAATTCTAGTTAGATCTGAGCCATTTTGGCTCCTGTTAAGCGTGAAGAGCATCACTGATGGGCGATATTTCTGTCTTCAGTAGATGGATTTCTGTAAATACCTTTTAAAATGAAAACTGATTTATTTATTTGAACTTTGGTTTGACCTCTCTCGGCACTCGTTAATCAGCTCACAACCAGAAATCAATTTTTAACAACTTAATGACTTCCTGTAGGGTCATTTATCAGTCAAAGGAACCAAAGCAGTACTTAACTCTTCCACAAAAATGTTTTACTGGTGATCTTACTTTAAACATTGTTTGAGAGCAAAGTATATATTGATTGTGTATTTATTTAAATATTAACTGTCATACAGGTTTCTAAATTATTATTTATATTAATGTTGACTTCTTATCGCAGACGGAGTCGTGGTTCTTCGAGACATCTCCTTTCCTTCTGCAGCTCAGGTCACCACAGTCACACAGGTAACTAAATCCTCTGTTTCGCCTTCACTTTTATTAGTTTGTCTCTTTCAGTAAGGCTGGATCACTTTCACCACGTTCTGAAAACAAATGCATGCCACACTTTTCAGATTTTTATTTGAAGATAACAAAATATTATGTGTGTTTCATTCTCTCAGATTACATCAAAATAAAGCGCATTAAACTTTGTGGTTGTAATGTGACAACACTGAGTAAAAAGGTCAAGGGGTATGAATACTTTTGTAAGGTTCTGTCTGCCAGCTCATCACGGTCGGCTTCGGACCTCTTGGAGAGATTCTGTTGATGCAGCAGGACTGTTAGTGTCTGTGGCTTTGATAGAAACAACCAAACCAACACGAACGCGTTGAAGGGATTCATGGGACCAGTGGAAACATGCAAGAAGCTCTGTGGTAGATTAAACTTTGTTCGGTGGATTAAAAAGTCTTACTGTTGTTTTTCCCTTATGTGAAAGTGAATTTGGTATAAATTGTTCTGGAAACAAATTAAGAGTGATTCTGAGCAGCATGCAAGGCCTGTCCAGGAACGTGTTCAGTTGAGGAAAGGTTCTTGGCTTGAGGAGAGATTAAGGAACTTGTTATTGTGAAGCGAGCCCATAGGCCGGTCAGAAACAGTCCAGTTGGGAAGAATTATTATTACAACCTGAGGCTTGCCAGGTCGCCTGGACATTAGACCAGAGGGCCAAAAGCATTTACGTAAGTCACAAGATGAGAGCAGATTGGTTGGAATTTCCACATACACACCAATGATATGACTTTGAATATATATGCCCCAATTTGTATCAAATGTTGGGATTTTTTGAATTTTGTTGACGATGTGTTCAGAGTTGTGTTGTGAATAAAGAGGTCCCCCGCCGTCGGCTTTGAGAGGGAACCAGTTGTCTTTTCATCCATTTATTTAAGAATATTACTGCCTTTTCCCACAGTTGCTGGGCTGTTAAAAGGAGGGTTTGGTTGCTGTAATGCTAATAGAGTTTTTCCCGCTAATTAATGGGACGGGAAAAAATATTTTTAGACATTTTTAAATAAAATGTTAACAAAAGTTATTTTCTCTAAACCGATTTTCCTTTGGGCTGCACGGTGGCGCAGTTGGTAGCACTGTTGCCTTGCAGCAAGAAGGTCCTAGGTTCAATTCCCATCTGGGGGTCTCTCTGCATGGAGTTTGCATGTTCTCCCCGTGCATGCGTGGGTTCTCACCGGGTACTCTGGCTTCCTCCCACAGTCCAAAGACATGCCTGTTAGGTTAATTGGTCTCTCTAAATTGTCCTTAGGTGTGTGCCTGGTTGTTTGTGTGTTGCCCTGCGATGGACTGGTGACCTGTCCAGGGCGTACCCCGCCTCTCACCTGTAGACAGCTGGAGATAGGCACCAGCTTCCCCGCGACCCACTATGGAATAAGCGGTAGAAACTGACTGATTTTCTTTTTAAGTAGTTTTTTCTTCACATACGGTTGCCGTCTCACTTCCTGTCAGAAACAAACTTTTTGGTTTAATGAAAGTAAATCTAAATCTATCAGGGGTGTGAATAATTTTGGGCTTAACTGTCGTTGAAATGTGTCAATAATAGCCCGGCTGCTGAATGATCCTTGATGCATCTGTTACTGGTTTCACAACCCATCACCAGCCAGCGGCAGGGAGAGAAGAAAGGGAAACCACAGGGATTGCTGAAGATCATTAAATGATTGGGTTATGTGTCTCCTGTCTTAAGTTACTAAGGTTTAAACATTGTTTCTTTTGATGATGTGTATTTTCTATAACATCTCTTTAAAAGATTCTCACCGACACCTTTGGGCTGAACTCTCCCAACGTCGTTCTGAAGGTACATGAATGTTTCACTGAATGCTTCAGGAAAATACACACATGTTCAGGTTATACTAAATAAATTAAAGCTATTTTACAAATGTCATCTGTGCAGATAAGGAATCACCGCGGCCTCCTGATCCCTCTGAACAGCTCCCTCCCTGCTAACAGTAAACACACGTATGTGAACACGTGAAGCGTGTACATCCACAAGCCTTCCTCGCCGATCAGTCGCTCGGTAATAACGCCTCTGCTTCTCCGCAGGCCCCATGTGCTTGAAGTAACCAGGTTCTCTCAACACGGTAACAGTTGACTCTCCCTCTGTTCAGCAGTGATGTCCGCAAAGCTTCAAAAAATCTAGAAATGTTTGTCAGAACTGAACTTATTGCTGAAATGTTCATATTAAATACCTTTAACATGAAGAAAAACTGCTAAAGGAGATTTAAAGACAGATTACATGATGCATTTATTTAGTTACACAATTTAGTGATAAGACACCTTTATTCACAACAAACATGAATCTATTAACCTCACTACTACATGTATAGTTGGTTATATATGATAAAAATACTGCAGTATACTGTAATATATGGTTTTCAACATACGGTTGAAACAAGAAATTTAAAGAAAAATAACCTCAATGTCTGACATTAAATCAGGATAATTATTTCCTGTGTTAGGTCAGTTATCAGAACTATTTCTATTTACTAAATGTCAAAATAATAGGAGATAATTTTCATTATTTTTTTCAAGTCAGACGTTTGCATACACTTAGTGTAATGGTTTGAGTTAGGCTGGTGCTGGCGGCGATTCTAGACGCAACAGCAAATGTTATGCAAAGGGATTTATTGCATGTACACAAATGATGTTTGACAGACCCTCAGAACCGGGTTCCATCTAGGAGGAGATGAAAGTGGTTAGGTTTGGTTTCAGGACAATGTAACACCAAAACAACCTGCACACAGCTCTGCTGATGAACAGTTTGGGAAAGTCCAGGTGATGATGCCATTGCTTTGTAAGCCTTTTATTAGTGCAGCCAAGCTAACTGGAAAGGCACCGGTTTCCTTTTGTGACATCATGGGAAAATCAAAAGAAATCAGCCAAGAAATGAGGAAGAGGATTGTGGACCCGGTCAAGTCCGGTTTATCCTTGAGTCCAATCTCCAGATGTCTGAAGGCTTTTACATTCACCTGTTCCAACAGTTAAATGTAAAAGACCTTGTGAAGATGCTGGATGAAGCATATTAGGGAACGTTAATATTCACGGTAAAATGAGACCTGGAGAAGCATGACCTTTACTCATCAAAATTAACAAAAAAATCAGATTACAGTTTGCAAACTCACACAGGGTCAATGCCCTTCATCCCCTGATGAAACTAAAACTGTGGTGGTAGCATCATGTTGCAGGGGTGTTTTTCTGCACGAGGGACTGGTGCACTGCAAAGGTAGATAAAATCATGAGAGAAAAACATACATTTTGAAGCAAGATCAAAATGGCTTCAGCCAGAATGTTAAAACTTGGGCACAAAGGGCATTTCCATATGGACAACAACCCTAAAGATCCTGCAATGGAAATCAAACTAAATCCCCATCTTAGTCTCAGATTTGTGGGCAGAGATAAAAAGGTGCGTGAGAGCTGAGCGGCCTACAAACCTGACCAGGTTACACCGGTTCTGTCAGGAGGAATGGGCCGAAAATCCAGCAAACTATTAAGAGAGGAAACCCCCTAAATGTTTGACCCAAGTCCTACAGTTTAAAAAGTGTATTTAAATCTCAGACTAAAGAAAAAAATATCTCGTTTAGTAATCTGTTGTTTACGATCCTGTTTAATGTCAGAGAAACAAGGTTGTGTCTATTTACACAGCGTAAGTCAGGGGTCTCCATGTTTAGATGCATCTCTTCTCCAACACACCTGAACCAAATAAATGACCTGGCCTCTGCAGAGCTGAATGACCGAATGCTGATAAGGGAAATCAGGTGTGTTGGAGAAGGGACGCATCTAAAGGTTGCAGGGTGGCAGCTCTGTAGGAAGACTGGACTTGGACACCCCTGGTGTATGTACATATCTGGTTTCAATACAACAGACCCATTTTATGGTGTAGAACTGGGTCCTTTACAATAAGTAGCTAACAAGTGTTTCACAAAGATCAGTTAAAGGTTAATGGTCAGTTAGTTAACGGTTAATTTGTGTACTACAGTAAAATTGTGTTTTTCCTTTAATCAACCGTTGTGATTGTGCTTCAGTGCGCCCCAAACCCAGAACCATTCCAATGACTGTAATCAACAAGAGCATGAAGACCAGACTGCAGGCCATAGACACAAGGGTAAGATGCTCCACATGATGGAGGAGGAAGAAGGCAGCAACTGCTAGTTTCATAGTTTCTTAGTGGTGCAATGTGATCAGTCCGTTCAGGCTTTATCAGAACATTAATGATTGATTGGAATAAATTGAGCTTTTTAGGGGAGCATCCTTCCAGCAACCAGTTCTCCAGAAGTTCATTTTCTTTATGGTTCATTTGTGCTTTGACATTGAAAATTCATGCACAAATACAAAAAGAGAGAAGAGCCAAAACATTGAAGAAAAACGCTGTTTAGGATTGAACTGCTGTAAACTTAGAGGTTTTCTTCAGGCAGAAAAGAGTCGATCGTATTTTCAGGACAGAACCTGCAGGGTTACACCTGTGTCTTCGTGCATTCCTCTCAATCATATCGTAGCTTGGCGTAGTTTAGCTCATCTTCAGTAAAGTCAAAATGTTTTAAAAATGCAGAATGAACCTCATGTTTCTGTGAAAGTGACTTCAGATGTCATTTAAATCCGACGTGTTTCAGTCCTGCTGTGTGACAGCAAGAAAAACAATCTGAGCTGCTTTGGTACTAATTTAGCCACATTAATGTACTCATCATGTGAGCACCGAGAAATAAAAACAAGCAAAACAATGTGACTTTGCTGGCTGACACTGGATTGCAAATAGTGCATTGTGAGTTCATATGGTTGTTGACTGAAAAGTTATTTAACTCTCTGAGGAAGAACTTGAGTCTTAATAAACAATATCAGTGTGGATATTGTAAATGATGGAGATGCATTAATTCAGTGTAAATCTGGGTGGTTCAGAATTAGGCGCAGAACCTTTTTTAACTTACCTTCCACAACATGGGCCTATTGAGGGTTTCTTCTGCAGATCCAGAGACTAAACGACCTTCTGCCTCAGATCAAACTTCGACACAATGAAAAACTAATTGCGGTAAGTTGCATTTATCCTTCGGCTGCGACTACTCTGATGGAGCCTTCATCCACCTAAACGTTTAGTCTGTTTCCTCCTCAGGAGATTGAATGTCTCAACCAGAAGTTGATGTTTCTTTGTCGAAAAATGCAGGTGAGATAAGAGAAATGATGCCTACTGAGACTCACAGTAAGTTAAAACGATGAAAGTATCGGTCTAACAACCACCTGAACTGCTGCAGTCTTTCCTAAATCCTTCTTTAAGGTCATGTTAGTCAAACAAGTTCTTTAGATGTTGGATTGTGGACATTTTTTATAGGAAGGGATGTTTGCATGTGTCTTTCGAGTCTCTTCCTGACGGCCTTACTCCGTTTCAGGTGGCTGACTCTCACAGCTGGAAAGGTGTGCTGACCAGAACCCCTCTTTGGTAAACCGGGCCCCACATCCCTGACGACGGCTCAGTTGTGGTTTTTAAGGAGCCTTCTTCTGTTTCTCTGCATCTTCATCATCATCATATCATCTGCCACACAATGTATGAACAAAGCAAAAAAACACAAAACAACATCTGTTGGTTGATAAGTGATACTTTTACAGCAAACCTTATAGGATTCTACTGCAGCAGCTAATTTGTGGCACATGATGGACCAAATGTCAATTTTTCTTGTTTAAACTATGAAGTTAATAAAAAGATGGAGAGAAACAGACATGTTGTGTCTTTTGACAAGCTGTGATGTGGAGCAGAGAGCCACTATAGTATATAGTATTTAGTTGTTTTAGGAGATTTAATAAATGTGCCAGGTTTGCGCAAGTACTTAAATTAAATCTCTTTTTGTTCAATCAAGTTAATACCCACATTTAAGGTATGTAAATGTGCTCTTTACGATGAATTAGCTCGCTAATTATCTGATGCAACAATAGAAAGATTTGGTCCACATCATTCATCTGAACAACTTTCACTGTTCAAAACAGAAAACATTTAGGATTTCCGCCCAAATGTTCAAACTAAGTAAGGAACGTCTGCTGCTCTCAAATATCTCAGACATAACCCTGAAGCTGCTGGAAAAACTATCTATGGCAGGGCTTCAAAACCGTTTCATGGCAAGGAGCAATTTTTTGACTTGTTTCTAGTAAACAAACTCTTCTAGAGTCAAAAAACCCTTCGGAAAATGATCTACTTAATTTATGATTACTCTATAAAATGTATGTTTTACAGTAAATGAGAGAACCGGAGTTGTGTTTGAAACAATGTTTTAGTTTGACGTCAAAATTACAATCAGTTGATTTAATTAAAAGAAAACAAACACATTTTATTGAATGGGAAATTCCAAGTTTGGAAAATTAAGAAAAGCATAAAGTTTTCAGCCTGTTGAAAAATTGATTGAATAAAAAATTGTATTTCTTGTTCCTTTAGTCTCGTTCTGTTGTGGAGTTTCTATGCAGATACTGAACCAAACCACAAAGAAAACTGCTAAATGTCTGCTTTTATTTAAGTTTATATTTCAGAAACCCTGCTCAGTTCTACATAATGTTTGACCAACATTATACAGCATCACAGTGGAGGGCCCAAAGAGCCTCATGCGGCTCTGGAGCCACAGGTTTGGGGAACCCTGATCTATGGAATCAGAAACTGTCTCGAAACTGACGTACAAACAACTAAAAGCTGCAATCAGAAATATGTTATTTATCTCTACAAAGAGGGTGAGGATTATCCAAAGTTAGGCTAAAATATGTCATAAAATGCTAGGTTTGGGTTGGACCAACATGCAGACCAGAGTATGGGAGCCTCAAGCCTTATTATTTTATTTTATCAATAATAAAGCTGGTGACGTACAGTGGCGTCCCCAGAAATCTTTCACAGGTTGGGGTAGCACACCAAAACCAAGGACTGACTTTATGATGCTGTAATATTAATAGGAACTGCGAAAAAAAAACAATTTTTACAAATTGAATTTACATTTCGAGTTTTCCAGAACACTTTCCATTTAAAGTTTCACAGCCTACACGTTGAAGCCCTTGACATCAAAAATCCCAGAAGAGAGTCTCTGACAACTGCAGATTTTTATTTCTCCTTTTCAGAGCATCCAGGATAATCATTGCATCTTCAGAACAATTTCCATCACAGTGAAAACTACACATTAAACATAAATGGATGCTCACACAGTGTTTGATAAACAAGGTTCTAAACAAAACTGAAAGCATTAACTGTAATGGTGACTTCTAAGATTAATGACCAGTTTACTATGGTGGTGATCGTAGAATGAACACTGGTTAAACGCCTGGATGCCTGTGTTTGTGGTTCTACCAAACAGAATACACAAACATTTGTGTATAATTCATTGTGATCACAACTTACAATATGAGCAGATTACATGAAATATTACAGCCACAAGCTGTGTTGTAAGCCTAACTAATTGGCCCTGAGGCCTTTATTTATAGCCTGAATTATATTTGGTAACAAAGGAAATATACCGTTTTATCATTACTTCAGTCCTGTGTTTCAGTCACTCATAATATGGAGATCCAGTTAGAAAAAGGGAGCTAAATATAATAAAAATCACCAACTCAAAGTAAAAACTTATCGTTGTTAGCCACCTTCTATTAAGTAAAAGGAGCTAAGAGAAATTGTCCAGAACAACAAATCTAATTAACAAATTATCCTTATAAACAGTTTACACAACTCACCAGTCTTTTGGACGCACACTCTCAGAGATACTACATAAAGTTTATCTAAACTCAGCTTCTGATGATTCTCACTGCTTTGTTTACATCTGTTCTTAACATTAGTCATAAACAGGCCGCACCCCTAGTGGCCAAACACCTCGGCAACCTGAGCTTAAATGTCTGGAACAAAATGAAACATCTCGTGTCCTAGAGTCCTGTGGTTCTGGATCCAAACACTGCAAACTCTAAACTCACCCGGTCTGAAGATTTGACGATCATGGGATGTGGAAACAAACAGAACGTTCCTGACAATCTGGAAAGGTTGGACTTGTTCCGCATCGTCCTGGGCCCTATCAGAACCATCCACTGCTCTGTCATCGATCGGGAAGCTGACCAGGATGGGAACAGGGGGAACCTGCTGTTCTTTGACCTTGATACCAACACACACATTCACACCTTCTCCACATACAGGGGTTTGTCAATGAAACTGAAACACCTGGTTTTAGACCACAATAATTTATTAGTATGGTGTAGGGCCTCCTTTTGCGGCCAATACAGCGTCAATTCGTCTTGGGAATGACATATACAAGTCCTGCACAGTGGT
>JAHUTJ010067474.1:0-15822 GCA_036250325.1 Characodon lateralis
TGATATCAACAGTTATGTTGTGTAAGCTGTAGCAGTGAGCGGTGCGGCAGATAAGCAACAAGGGCAGATATATTTAATTAGGGCAGCAAAGAGATGACTAGAAAAAGCCACAGAATCATACATCCATAACACATGTGTAGCGTTAGTGTGAATCAAAGATCATTTCAGTCTCATTGATAAAATGTATTATTTTTTGCAGTCTCAAATCTTTAAATTCTGTCTGTCTGAAGGGTGAATATGCTAGGAAAAAAAAAAAAAATCTACTCTCAGTCCTGGATCCTTAGATTTCCTGTTCTGTCTCTAGCTACAGTCATGTTATACTCCTCTTCTTCCTCTTCTTATTGGCTGACCAACAGTAGCCCAATTTCCACCAGTACCCTGTTGGTCACCAGCACCAATGGCAGTCATTGTTAATCCGGGCCTCGACAGATCCAATATGGAGATCATGTTCTTGACTCACATGGTAGATGTGGCAAATGTTTTACGCAGAATGCCCTTCCTGATGCAACTCTCTACATTTATCCGGGCTTGGGACCAGGACACGGGGCATTGTCCTCGCATAGAGACTGCATTGTTACCTAAGTAACACTTCATCACAAGAAATTTTATTTTTGGCAATCTCAAGAGCACAGTTTGTGGAATTAAAAGTTACGTCCAATCTAACGTTGACCTGAAGTCTCTTTTCACATTGTTGTTCAGAATAGAGAATGGTTTACCTGTCTGCATGCAATAGGTAGGTTGAAGGTCAGTTTGTACGTATTTCTGAACGCTACAAATGCATTAAAGCTATGGCTGCAAGTGTTGACAAAATGTGAAAAAAGAATACGATGTGAATACTTTTCCAAGCAGCATAAATACAAATTGATTGTGTTAAAGGTTTCCCTTGATTGGTTCCTTTAAACTGTTCATAATCTTGCAGAAAAACTGCACAGCTATGTGGCTGTGTTTTTGGAATCACACAGTTTTTTTGTTTTTTTTTCATCCACTAATCCATTCAATCTGTGCAAACCAAAAATGTGTTCTGTAGAAAACAGTCCCAGACCATGATGCCTTCACCACCATGACTTATAGTGTTTTGTGGAATAAATATTTTTTCTGCCGAAATACTTCTGGCAATATTGTCCAAACCTTTTTTTGCTATTTATGGCACTGGATAAGTAGTTATTCTATCGAAGACAGAGAGAAGAACATAAATGTTAAAAATATTGTCTTGACATTCATGTTTCTAATAAAAACAGTATGTGTCTGACAAGATATTTTGAAAGAAACAATAATTTGCTCCCGCTTTGATACACTGTGACATTTGTTTCCTGACATTTATAACACGTCCCCTTCAGAACATTATGATGCTGTCGAAGTCAGAGCCACAGTTGTGTGTCTATTTAACAGCTTCCATGCTTCCGGATGGGAGCTCTATCTCCTGCCAGAGCCACAGTACCTCTCTGAACACCACAGATAAGGCCACCTCAATGCTTCACTCACTACCAGAAGCCAGCACACACGCACGGGCCTATGCAACACCCACATGCATATTCAGAACACATGGAAAAAAAGCTTGCAACACATTACTGGCTGTTTATGAAGGATAGCCGGTCTACACAGATGCTTTAACAAGTGTGTAAATGTAGCCACCGGTTGTGACTCACACATTTAAAGTAATACATGCAGAAAGATTCACTCCTACTGATGTGTTCCAACATGCATTAGCAAAAGCTTTTGAATAGCCTTATCCCACTCTAAAGTGGGAATCAAAGCGTGGGTGTGAGAGAAACCAGAAAAAACAGATGGCAAATATGTGTGTTAATGTCTGTTGTGGAAATGTATCTGACTTTGAAATGTAAATTACACGAGCCGGTATGTTGCCAGGTACATTGACATACTGCAAGGTGGGGGGATGTGGGCCAATTTTTTTTTGTGTTTGCGATGAGCCACTCAAGTGGTTCTCTTTACAAACATTTGCATTTTAAAGATGCCTTTAGACTAAAAGAGTAATCTGCCAAAGGCTGAGCAGCATGCTCTTTGAGTTTTCAGAGTTTTAGGGTCACAGTTTGCTTCAACACAGATGGAAGATGTTTGCTAGATTGGGTAACTAGGTGTATTTTTGTGTTTGTCGCTTACATAATTGTAGAGAATTCAACATACTCAACCATGTGCCAGGAAATAAACTGAATCACCCAACATATTATTTATCAGTGCAAGGACTGACAAATCTAATCAAAGTCCTGCTGCCTAGTAGCTAGACAAAGCTTGCTGCTCAAAAAACGTAGGCAGCAAAAACTGGGAAATACTTTGTAACCAAAAGACCAATCAAAATACGTATATTCCCCCCAGGGGGTGTGGCGATGCATCCAATAAATATACATAACCATATTTTGGGAAAATCTAAGAACCCAAACTTTGTTTGTCAAGGAATAAACAGTCAGTGTAAAATAATTTACTTAAGATTTAACTAATCCACATTTGTTTAATTCCAATGTAGTTCTAATACCCCCCAAAAAACATTGAGGAATGATATCCTTTTGTTTTGTGTTCACAAATGTAATAAAGTTTTCATAACTCCCAGACAACATTTAGGACACTTTTAGGACTGCTTTAGACAGACCAGAGTTCCATTGTGCAGGTGCATGCTGGTTCTGAATTGGACTGCCAACCCTTTAAGGATTCTGCCTCCCTCTTTCCCATTGTCAGATAGTATGCTGATTTGGATTAAGCGGGTTCAGAGGGTGGGAGGGTGGAAGGGTAGATGGAGGAATGGATAGATGGAAGATTATTATTTTGATGTAATAAGGTTGAAAAAAATGTTACTGTGTTCTGAGAGTTCCTAACTTTTAAATTAAATTCTCAAGATTAATCAAATTGTAATTTTTGTATAAACATCTGGTGGATCATATTGTTTGACACAATATGATTTTTTTTATTCTTAGATGTTTTCCAGTTTATGATGTTAGGAATAACCTTTATTAATATGCTTATAGCTATTTTTCCCATTTATACTATAGTGAAATAAAATATAAGTTCTAATGTTTCCCTTTTGTTACAATAGGATAAGAATGCTCATAGACATACATTACAAGGATAAATGACCCAAGGATTGTCATAAATGACCTGAGACTGGGGCACTGGGGTTGATAGTGGAGCAGCCGGTATAACTGGGTTGATTAGAAAGCTACAGCACACTTAGATTAAGGATGGACACCCGCTTCTACACAATCTAACAGATAGACACCACAATGGTGGCACATAGTCAACTGATAATCACTGAGGGAGAGCACATCCATTGCATTGGAGTGCCAGATATAAAAACTGTATGTGACCTTCTATCGAGGCTCTTCATCATCCTCTAACAGACGGCGACGATCCGAGACGGGAGCCTCAGCGCTGATCTCTGTAAACATTACTCTGCCTTAATTTAGATTAAAAAGAGCTAAAAGTTGGAAACTGGTTAAGAGTCGGTCCTTTAAGAGTCTTTAGATAGAGTGTGTGATCGCTTCCTGGGTTCCAAGGACCGGAGGGCTCCGAGGCGTCTGACCGCCAACAGGATGTGGTAGCTCGGACAATTATATTTTTGTTATTGTTGTTCTGGTGCCAGAATATTTTGACTATCTATTCAGAGTTTGTTCTGCCTTCATCAGTTCAGTGCTTTCACATCTCAAGACCAATGCCAGTCTTCGGAACTGATTCCTAAACGTTTCAGCTTCTGCACTACAAAATAACCATGGCAGGGACTTGGAACCTTGATTATTCATGATTGAATTACCCAGTCAGTCAGTCTGACTGAACTACCCAAACATTGCAAATAAGTAATCTCAGACGAAAGAAGCATGATTTGTAAATACTTTTAATTCAGATGATGGCTACACTCACTTTGGACCTCATACAACACAGAGGACCAACACCAGCAAATGACATGGCTCCTTGAATCATCACTTAATGTGAGAACTTCACACTGGACCTCTTCTTGTATCTCCACATTTCCTCCAGCCTCTGGGACTTTTATTTCCAAATGAAATGCTAAATTCACTGTAATCTGAAGAGTTAGTCGAAAAGAACTTATTCTTGTTTCTCAAATGTTGGAACCCAAGCACTTATGACAACATACTACTGCTTTAGTTCACCTGGGAATACAGAAAACAGACAAGTAAGTCTGACATGCTTCACACTGCTGGCTGCGATGGTCTTCTAAACAACACATGCACACATAGTACAGCAATATGTCTGCCTCCATCACCCTCTCAGAACACAAACACACGCTTATTATCGCTGCACATTATGCAACGGTATCTTAGCAGGTAACGAGAGGTTGCTGACAATAACTAAAGTTAGCTGATGTCCTTCTACAGATGCCCACATCACAGTTAAGTTATGAACACACAGATAAAACATTTGTAATGACGAACTATGCAGCTTTATATAACAACAATAAAAATACTTTTTGACAATTTTCCACTACTTTAGCTCACCTGGAAATACAGAAAACATGGGCTTTATTGAAAACATTATTCTGACGGGCTTCACACTGGCTGTGATGGTCTACTAAACAACACATGTACACATACCTAGGACCCAAGGCTGCCTTCAGTTCCTGTTTTAGCAACCAAATTCTGATCATAATTGCCCCTCTGCAAGGATACTACAGTTATCAAGCATTTAAATAGACATTTTAAAATGAACACTGAAGAACATATCACTTGTTATTACAAAAACAAAATCAAAATATTGGGAGTGGGGGGGGGGATTACAAGTCCTCGTCCTCTAGTCCATTTTAACTGGTCCCAGTCCAACAACTTTTTTTGCCACCAGGAAGGCAACAGGCCATAATGGTCACCATGAACACCACACAGTATTCACCATCCTTCAGTATCCATCAGTATCCTTAATTGACTCTTGTACAGTCTACAGTCCCATCATGTCTAAAATCAACAGTCATCATTCCTGTTCCCACAATGTCATCCATAAACGATCTAGCAGGCTACAGACCAGTGGCTATTATCCCAGTGATCAAGAACTATTTTGAAAAATTGGTGCTTAAACACAAACTAGGCATTGCTTCCTCCAGTGACCTGCATCAATTTGCATATTGGTCCAACAGATCTATGGCAGACACTACCTCCATTACTTTTCATTCAGCTTTAAACGATCTGGAATACAGGAACAGTTATGTCAGAGGTTGTTTGTAGATTTCAGCTCTGATTTAAATACCACCCTCCCTGTCTTCCTAATCAAATAACTGTTGGCCCTGGGACAACTATCAACTACTTGCAGATGGCCAAAGAGCTTTCTGACAGATCGACCACAATCTGTCAGGATCAGCTCCCGTCACTCCTCCATTATCAGTTTCAGTACTGGCGTCCCACAAGGCTGCTGATCCCCTTTCTTTACTTATTATACACTCATGACTGCATTCCAGCATTCCTAGGAAATCATATAATAAAGTTGCTGCGGACACTGTCAGGATCTGCCATGTTGGACTTTGTTTTGGTTTTGTGTTTGTTTACCTTTCAGTTAGGTGTTTCTATTCCTTTGGATTTAGTAGTTATGTTTGTTTATTCCTTCAGTTACCCTGATGTTAGTTTTGTTCTCTCTCCTGTTTTAGCAGTTCTTTCTCCCCTCACCCATAGTTCCCTTGTTGGTCGCTTTCTCATTTATTACTTCCTATGGTTATTACTACTATTATTATTATTATTATTATTATTACTACAGTTCTCTTTGTTTATTTTTCTTCTTTGGTTTTTCTAGTTTAGTTTCTCTCTTATGGCTTGCGAGATATAGGACCCCAGAATGCAGACGAGCAGGCAGCCTGATGGTAAGTGAAAAAGATTTAATAACAAAAACTCACTCACAGCAGGAGGCAGGAACAAAACAACAAACGGGCAGGCGAGACAGGCATGGCATGATCAAAAAACAAGACTTGGTTTGAGAACAAGACATGATCTGANTAAGTGAAAAAGGTTTAATAACAAAAACTCACTCACAGCAGGAGGCAGGAACAAAACAACAAACGGGCAGGCGAGACAGGCATGGCATGATCAAAAAACAAGACTTGGTTTGAGAACAAGACATGATCTGAGAAATGTTTCCCCGATGACTAACTGAACAGGTGTGTATATATGGAGTGAAAACCAGGTGGAGCAAGGAGACAGATTAACTTGGAGCAGGTGAACCGAATAAACTTAATTGACAGACAGAACAAAATGTGGCTGCGGCAAAAACAGAGACTGTAATACAAACAAAACCAAACTTGACAAAACATGAATAAGACTAAAACATGACCAGACAAATAATAAACAGAAGCATGATTCAAAATCTAAGAAGAAGAAGAAGAAATAATAAAAACAAAAGAATGATAATAAACAAAAGAACGAGTCAAAACCTTAACTGTGATAAGAAAAAAAAAAAAAAAAACTAAAAACCAAACAACCCCAAATCATAACATTCTCGGTTAGTGTTTCTGTGCTTGTTTACTGTTAGGTTTATTTATTCTTGCTGCATTCGTCTTGTAGTTTATTAGTTCTTTTTCCCCTTTGGCCATAGACCCCTTTGTTGTTTCTCGGTTGGTTATTCCCTGAGTCTAGCTTTTCCCCATGTCCTCTGGTTTAATTCTTCCTAGAGTTTATTTCTATTTTTCCTTTGTAGCTTCTAGGTTTATTACCCTCAGGTTTGTTTTCATTTGTAGGTTATGTCTAGTTTAGTTTCTCCCATGCCTCAGTCTCACATTAGTTACTATAACAACCTATTTCCTCAGTTCCCTTCACCTGGCCTGCGCACCTGTTACCACTTCCATCTGATTACCTGCCTTCCTCCCTCATTGGTCCACACTCCAACTCCCTCTGTTTATTAACTGGTTTGTTTGCTACACTCCTTACTGGTTCCTTATGTTTCTCACCTGTTGTCTTCCTGATGTCTCCTGGCTCCTTGTTGATGTTTGACAATTTCTGTAAGTCCTTCAATCATAATTATTAAAGAAGAGTGAAGATTAAATCGCACCATGTGGCTCCCAAGTGCTTGCTTGCATTTTGGTCCAAACCAATCTCGAACCGTGGCAGTAGGAACCAGCCAAAACATGGACCAAGCAAGCAGAGCCTCTGAGCTATGCTCTTGGGTGCAGCAGCAAGAAAGGGAGTTAAGGGCTATGTATGGTGAAGAGGTTGAGATTCTGCCCTCTGCCTTGCTGCTTATGGAAATGGAGGAATTGGCACAACCTACTCCAGAACAAAAGCGGACAAAGATTGCTCCTCTCAGCCAGTTCCAGTCTCCTCCACCTCACACCGATGGCGCCGCCATCGCCAGTCATCCACAACTGCAGCAGGCTAAGCTGAGCCATCCACGTCCACTGCAGCATCAGCCAAGCCATCCACGTCCGCAGCAGCATCAGCATCAGCCGAGCCATCCATGTCCGCAGCAACCACAGCCACCGCCGAGTTTCCCGCGCCCATAACGCCTCATTCCTTGCCGTTCATGATGCGGGTGTTAAGGAAAGGCAAAGTCCTCACGGATTTAGCTATCCACCTCCTGATGACTCAGGGTTCGCCATAACAAACATTAGAAGTCCTGGACCAATTAAGGGACTGGAAGACGCAGGGGGGACGCTATTCACCAAGCACCCTAACAGTTGAGATGGTTGAAGCCGAGCGACATTTTAAAACCCTCAACGAGTCTGTGTCAGCTCTCCCATCCACGACTGAATCTTCTGATACCTCCATCTCAGCCTCCGCAGAAGGTTGGCTCGACACTTCTACATCAGCCTCCGCAGAAGGTCGGCTCGATGCTTCTGCATCAGCCTCCGCAGAAGGTCGGCTCGATGCTTCTACGTCAGTCACCACAGAAGCTCATTTCGAATCCTCGGTCACTGCCTCCATGAGAAACCCTCCTTACAGTTCCCTTTGGTTTTGCTACAAAGCTCCGGGACACAGCTGCAAATCTACATGGGTCTGCTGCAGATCATCTAGGCTAGAGTTTCTTGGCACATCCGTAGCTTTTCCAGGGTCCAGTGGCGCTCCCAAGCACTTCAGCGGTTAAAGCACCCCTCCCAAGCACTTCAGCAGCTAAAGCACCCCTCCCAAGCACTTCAGCAGCTAAAGCACCACTCCCAAGCGCTTCAGCGGCTATAGCGCCGCTCCCAAGGACTCCAGTGGTTTCTGCACCGCTCCCCAGGACTACGGCATTTCTGCACCGCTCCCCAAGACTCCGGCGGTTTACGCACTGCTTTCCAGAGTGACTGTGGGTTCAAGTCTCCTGCATCGCAGCCGGCTGTGAGGCTTCCAGAGTCCAGGCCGGCTGACAAGATTACTGAACTCCAGCTAGTATTTCTTGAGTTTCGGGAGGGGTTCAAGGATGAACTGCCTCTAGCCAAGCCTCCAAAGCCCCAGCATGCTGCTAGACCTTCAGAGCCGCAGCCTGCAGCTAAGCTTCCAGAGCTGCAGCCTCCAGCTAAGACTGGCTTTAGACTCGACTCGGCCCAGACTCTCAGCCCGACTCCAAGTCTCCAGACTCTCAGCCCGACTCCAAGCCTCCTGACTCCAGGCCTCTTAGACCGTCCCGAGGGTCTTCTACGCTCTATAGCAGACCTCCAGACCTCCAGCTCCGAGGGTCCTCTACTCTGCTCGGCCAACCTCCTGACCGAGGGTCCCCTACTCTGTTCGACCCCACTGGTCATCCAGGTTACTGCCTGATCGCTGTCGGCCGCCTGACAGACAGTTCCTTCACAGTCAGCCGCCTGACAGACAGCTCCTTTGCCATCGGCCTCTTGACAGACAGCTCCTTTGCCGTCGGCCTCCTGACAGAGAGCTCCTTCGCCGCCAGCCTCCAGACCGTCAGCTCCTTCTGTTAGATTTATTTATTCTTGCTGCATTCTTCTTCTAGTTTATTAGTTCTTAGACCCCTTCGTTGTTACTCGGTTGGTTATTCCCTGAGTCTAGCTTTTCCCCATGTCCTCTGGTTTAGTTCTTCCTAGAGTTTATTTCTATTTGTCCTTTCTAGCTTCTAGGTTTATTACCCTCAGGTTTGTTTTCATTTGTAGGTTATGTCTAGTTTAGTTTCTCCCATGCCTCAGTCTCACATTAGTTACTATAACAACCTATTTCCTCAGTTCCCTTCACCTGGCCAGCGCACCTGTTATCACTTCCATCTGATTACCTGCCTTCCTCCCTCATTGGTCCACACTCCAACTCCCTCTGTTTATTAACTGGTTTGTTTGCTACACTCCTCGCTGGTTCTTTATGTTTCTCACCTGTTGTCTTCCTGATGTCTCCTGGCTCCTTGTTGATGTTTGACAATTTCTGTAAGTCCTTCGATTATAATTATTAAAGAAGAGTGAAGATTAAATCGCACCATGTGGCTCCCAAGTGCTTGCTTGCATTTTGGTCCAAACCAATCTCGAACCGTGGCAATAAATGCTTTTAAGCAAATTTCACCACCTACTAATTCTGCAAATGTTCCTGCAGTTCCTTTAATTCATTTACAATCAGATGTTTTTGTGGTTTATGTTTAATATCAAAAGAGAGTCGGTAGTGAAACCTCTGATGTTTCACTTCCTGTTGTGACGTAGCAAGTGAGATGTTCCATTTGAGAGGCAGGCAGAAGATCTGAGTTTAGCTGGAGGATTATCTCTGTTCTGTCACCAAAATGAAGCTGGTTCAGTTTATATTCATCAACCAGTTTGGCTTGCTCTGTCGAGGTAAATGCAACACTTTTCTATATTCACAAACAGTTTTTATGACCTTATTAAAAGCAGAACCTTTCTTTCCATGACTGCTGCGCCATTGTCTTAGATAAAATATTAGTTTGAGCCTCAAAGTTAAGTTTGAGTCTTTTTATTTATTATTTTACTTAGGATGACTCTTTCTGTAGACTAATATGGTCTCAGCTCCTCTCCTTCTTCATGTTTTTTTTTTTTATTGGAAGTGAGACAGCTCTGATAATTTTCATTATTTCAGCTCTTCTGCATACTTCCACTCAAGCAACTGAGACAGCAGAGAGAAATAAAACAAAGAAACCTGAAGATGACTTCAGCAGTGAGTAAACATTTAATCTGAAGCTTTTCCACTTAGCAAATACTCAAATACACATCTGCTGTTACTGTCCTACTGTTTCAGTCCATAATCAGGAGAAGCACCATGCAGAGGTTGTGTGATGCTGCTGCAGTGACAGGATGTGGGGCGACCTGTTTAGAAAATGCATTGGGTGGATTCTGCAGGTGCAAATCAAACTGAAAGAGCAGAACATCCAACGCTCCTGCGCAGGATGCTCTGCCCTTCAAACACGATGCTGTTTGTGAGACAAACAAGTTGAGCTGCAGCCTCCGTTTCAGTCCACAAATCATTTTACCTGTAGAATTACAGGAAGGGAAACATGGCACTAAACAAAAAGAAGCAGAAATGCAAACTCTGACAATGAACCTAAACACTGGAGGAGTTATTTTGCAGGGGTTAGTTTTACTTCAGACCTCAGTTTTCAGACTCGTGTCTTTAGGGAACAACCTGTCTCGAGCCAACACATAAACTCTTGTCCACCAAATCTTCCTTTTAGACTTCACTGCAACACCTTTTTTTTTTATCTGTATTTTCTATCTGGTGTTCCTAGAAAAGGTTATGCTCAGTTCAAACTGCTAAAAATCCAGCTGAGTGAATAACCACAACAAGAGCTCCAAGACTGCAGTGTCTGTCTTTTACACTTAGGATGGGTTTTATATACTTTATACACCTATTAACCTGTTTAGCAGAGTTGTTCTTATGAGATATCTGAACTCTTCTGGTGGTCAAAGTCTGTTATCAGAACATAATGAGACCTCAGATTACCATCATGGCCCTCGTCTGAGGACAACTGAGTGGATGGATTTTTTTTAAAATAGCCCAAAGCACATGTTTTATTTAGCATCTATCTGGGATTAAATCTTCTATCTGTTTACTCAGCTTTGACATTAGTTTTGATTTGAATTATAGGATTAAATGAATTTGTTTTTGCTTTATGTTTTATAACGGCCTTGACTTGATCTCCTTGAGTAATATAGTTTTCTTTTTGATTCTTGCTAATTCACATAATTCTTTTTTATGTATTTTACTTCATTGCTCATTGCTCATTTTTTGTTGTATGTATGTTATGTTGATTATCTGTTGTATCTCCACTGTGTTTCCTCCACTGAAGTTCTGCTACTGACTTTATTACCATCAGCGCATTATATGTGCACTGCTAGATATTAATCATCTCTGCTATCATATTTGTTTGTGTTTTGCAAGGTTGACTTGTAATTATAGAATAGATATAATATGACGAATAAATATATTTCCCAGTTGTTCCTTGGAAACTAACTGCATTTTATCTTTTAATGAATATTAACTGTTTTTTTTTAATAGCTTCCAGGCTTTAGAAGACTTTATTCTGCAGAAACTGCAGAGTTATGTTTGTGTCTTTTAGATTTATTTGGCATCTTTGACACCTTTTGATCAAGGGGTCTTCCTGCATTGTTTTCACTCCTTTGTCTGTCTCAAGGTCTTGGCTTTTAACTTGTTACATCCAAACCTCTGAACCACAAGCCTAATGCTCTTAATAACTTTACCTGCTCTGCAGATCTGCTGAGACTATTTAACATAATCATCAGTTTATCATGCACTGCTGATGACACTCAGTTCTTTGTTCCTATAAAACTTTTAGATTTGTTCCTGAATGTAAGGTTGATATTTTAGTATATTTTCAGTTTGGGCCTGCAGGTTATTAAGCCTTGGCAATCATTCTCCTCCTCTTCCTCTGCTTTTTGTTTCTCTTTGTCTTCAGCGCAACCTTATGTTCATCAACTTGCTGCTAAATGCAGATGGACTCTCAAGATGCCTGGAAACAGGACAGAAGATGGGGTTCCACTCCCACTGGAGTTTTCAGACACTTTGGCTGAACGGATCTGCCAGGATCTTAACTGCGGAAGAGCTCATAATGTCGAGAAAACCACGTTGCCTCCCAACAGTAGCTGCTACCATGGATGTTTGTACCAGAACCTGCTTCTGCAGAACTGCTCAGAGACTGTGGAGATGAGGTGCTCCGTTACCACTAAAGTGGTTTGTGGTATGGCTTTTCTGTAAAATATATATTTTTAAAGAGAATAAAAAAAAGTTGTGGTGTTTTTATCTTGAAAATAAGGTAAATTTCAGGAGGAGTTCAGTGGTGAGATTGCAGCCTTAAATTTGCTAAATGAAACAATTTGAAGTAAATGAGGAACTCTCGAGACTGTAAGGAAGATTTAATGTTGCTTGTCAAGCACGTTGGTGGAGGGCTGATGATTTGGGCTGTTTACTGTCACTGCAGTCATTGAGTTGACTATGCTGTATAAATGTTCTGTATGCCAATGAATACAGAGGAGTTTAAACACAAATCCCCAGAACACAGAGCTGTGCTAAAAGGCTTAGGCTCTGACATAAACCATCGGCATCTACAGACATAAAGGTCATGAAGAGAAACCTCAAAGTGCCTCAAAAGCTGTTTGTCGAGTATTTAGAAAACCTTTTAGAAAGAGCTCCAAGCTATTTTATACATCCAGAGATCCTTTCAAAGTGTATGGTATTAATTAAGGCAGGAAGACAGACCCGTTTCAATTATAGATGTTATAGATGCAGCCATGATTTGTTGGAACCTCCTCTAGCACAACAGTAAAGAGGTGTGGACAGCTTTCATCCAAAGAACCCACACAGCTACACCAATGAAAGCAGTTCACATATTCCCACATATGTATTCACAGGACGCTGTCTTTTCATCACAGTTGTATTCTATGTGTCATCTGTCCATTTGTTTGGTTGTACTGTGAATCTCAGCTGTGAGACCCAGTCTCTAAAACAATCCAGAACCTGGTGACCCTTTAATGTTCTTTACAAACTGTCAGGGATAGTGTAGCGAGGACCCCGGAATGCAGACGGACAGGCAGCATGACGGTAGGTGAATAAACTGATTTAATAAATGAAACTTACTTCAGCAGGTGGTGGCAAAAACAGACATGGACAGG
Organism: Characodon lateralis; assembly: GCA_036250325.1. NCBI lineage: Eukaryota > Metazoa > Chordata > Actinopteri > Cyprinodontiformes > Goodeidae > Characodon > Characodon lateralis. The sequence goes on from JAHUTJ010067474.1 coordinate 12,980, forward strand.
CAGGCAAGACAGGCTTGGCATAAACTTGACATGAGTCGTAACAACAATAGAGTGAAGTGATCCATAATGTTTCCGCGAGGAATGAACAGAACAGGTGTGTGTGTGTGTGTGTGTGTGTGTGTGTGTGTGTGTGTGTGTGTATAAATATATAGAACAAGAACAAGATGAAACGAGGAGACTAAATGCTAGGTGCAGGTGAACTGAATGAAGATGATTGAAGACAGGAGAGAACAAAACGTGGCTAGAGCAAAACAGAGACTCTTGAATACAAACTTAAACACAACTAGTAAACCATGAAACTAAAACATCACCAGATCCAAAAAACCTAACTTGACAAAACATGAACAAGAAGACAAAAACTAAAGCATGACCAGGAAAATAACAGAAGCATGATTCAAAACCTATGAAGAATAATAATAAGAACCCACAAATCATGAGACAATGTTTTACATAGATTGTTTTCAAGTGCTACCTTAGTTGTCTGCTTCTAACATCATGTTAATGTGGTTCCCCAGGTCATCAGTCCCTTCGGCTGTCAGGAGATACGGATCGCTGTGCCGGGCGGGTGGAAGTGTGGAAAAATGGGAAATGGGGAACAGTGTGTGATGACAGTTGGGATCTGAGAGATGCTGACGTGGTTTGTGCCCAGTTGGGCTGTGGGAAGGCTCTTAGGGTGACGGGTCAGGGTGGATTGTTTCCTCCAGGGAGAGGACCGGTTCACCTAGACGAGCTGAACTGCACCGGGAATGAGGAGAACCTGTGGGCCTGTCCGGGTGTACAGAAAGAATCTGACTGTGGACACAAAGAGGATGCTGGTGTGGTGTGCTCAGGTCAGTCTCCATTAATTATCCTAGCTGATCTGTTTTATTGGACGTTTCTTTTGACCAAGGTACACTTTAGGAGACAGGGTGAAACTTGATGTCCCTTTTGGAGCCAATGTCAATGTTTTGGGGTTTTTTTGTTGTTTTTTTTTGCGGCACTAGAGGCCTATACTTTTTAATTTTTTCCGACAGTAGGTAGACAGGAAAAAGGGCAAAGAGAGGGGGAGACATTTGGCTAAGGTCGCCGGGTGCGGGACAGCCGCATTGAGAACTATAGCCTCTGCACATGGTCGTGCGCTTAACCCCTACAACACCAGCGCCGCGCCCCATTGTCGATGTTTTGATGTGGTTTATTTCTAGAAGATGCAATCAATTTTTTTATATATATATTATATAAGCACCTTTCACCTGGAGGAGACCCTGGAGCAGATCTAGAACTTTCAGGACAGGCTACGTATCTCTCTTCTGGAGTAGGAACACCTACCTTGATCCTCCAAGAGCAGTTAGAAAATGTGCCCCTGAACCGGTTACCTCAGTGACCTGAGGTCAATGGGTGGATGGAGAAATGAATGAATGAATGGTTTTGGAAGGGTTAATGTTTCTAAACAAAGACAGATACTAACTAACTTTAGATTTATTTTATTATTAATAAAAAAGGAGTAAACCGATTTCACTAAAGTGTATTTTTTTATTTTTGCTTGGTATTAATATTTGAAGCAATTATATTATAGTAAGTATTAAGTAATTACATGAGCTAATATGGCATACATAACACAATTATTTTTGAGTAATTTGTACTTATTTCCACTGCACACTTTGGGCCTATCTTTGCATCCTTTAAGTTCTGCATTTATTAGTTTTGGTTTTTTCACTCATTCAGCCTAAAAGCTGTCTGTTTTTCTTGCAGGATCTTTGACGTTTTCTGCCACCACAGCAGGTGTGACTGTGGTGACAACAGGTAAACAGTTAAGGGTATAATTTGGAATATGAGGTGAATCTGTGAGCCTTTTCATTTACTTTATGTTTGTCTGTTTGTCCCAGCTCTCACCACCCCCAGTTCTCCTGCTGCCGTTCCATCTCCAGAACTTCTCAGCATCATGGTTCTGTCTCTTGCAGTGCTTGTGCTTTTCATCCTGAACATGGTTCTCTGCCTTCTTTACAGACGTCGACATGGTTAGTTCTCATCTCTTCAGCTTGTAAACAGGTTTCTCTGCATTCATCTGCAGTAGGATCTGTTTTAAAATCTGTAGGAAAAAAGGTCAGCGAATCACAGCAGTAAAGTTAGTTTGGGCATAATTAAGAACGTGGAGATGGGTATAGTTAACAGAGGAGATGTTGGTTTGAACGACCAACTGAACACAACGGTGCTGACGATGAGGAGATACTAAAGATGATCCAAACATTTAAGAAGCATCGATTCTAAAATACTGACTGATAAAGATCACAAGTAGTAAAAGGAGGAATAAATAATTGTAATAAATTAAGATCGAATTAAAAGACAATCACAGAAATTGTAATATTTAAAATCCATATGACATGAAACTAAAATTGCAATAAAAACTGATTGAATTAGGATTAGGTGAAAAAAGGATCAACAAACCTTAATTAATAAAATCCAGTTACAGTTAAAACATAAACTAAAAGTTTGCTTTTAAAACCATCAGTGGTCTCTGCTGCCTTTAGATCTGCAGGAACGTTGTTCCACAGACCAGAATAAATCTCAGCTCTGGGCTTTTGTTCTTACGTTGGATATTATCAGAAGACCTGAGTAATCTGATTGGCTCTGATAATAAAAGCAGATCTGATAACCATGTTGGGCTAAAAGCTTTAAGTAATTGTATTCATTTTAGAATACAATATGCTGTCTGGATTGCCAGACAGCATATTAAGTGTCCCACAAGAGACCAAAACACACTGGACCATTGTTACACAGCTTTAAAGGACTCATATCATGCTGTTATCAGGGCTGCTCTGGGTTTTTCGGATCATTCTCTAATCCACCTCATCCCAACCTACAGACAG
>JAHUTJ010067475.1:0-15811 GCA_036250325.1 Characodon lateralis
TTCCTCCACCAGTATCACGTAGTGACCTGGCCACTATCCTGCAAGAAGAATGGCTTAAAATCCCTCTGACCACTGTGCAGGACGTGTATATGTCATTCCCAAGACGAATTGACGCTGCATTGGCCCCAAAAGGAGGCCCTACACCATACTAATAAATTATTGTGGTCTAAAACCAGGTGTTTCAGTTTCATTGTCCAAACCCTGTATATATAAGCTGTATTATAAATTGCTTTGAGGTAATCTGAAATGCAATAACATGGAGATGGAAACGACAGGGGGAAAAAAGAAAGAAAGGGAGAGAGGTGGGGCAAAGGTTAAAAGGGAGAAGAGATAAGAACAGAGGAGAGAAAGAAAGATAAAGAGAATAAAGAAAAGAGAACTAGTTGCAACTTGAATAAAACAAATAAAAAGAAAAGAAAAGCTAGAAGAAAGAGCAGGGTTATAAAAACAGACAAGAAAAAGTCATACACATGCAATATCATCAGGATATAATTTTGATCAATCCAACCATTTACAGTCGGTTTATGTATAATGCATTCTAACTTTTGAAATATTATTGCCATTATTTATAAATGGCACTGTTCAACATCAATGCATGTTAGATGAACCATATAACACATCTCTAACTACTGAATCTCACTTTGTCCATATAATTTGAATTACCTGGGGGCCCCCGAACATCATCAATACTTTCTGACTCACAAAAAGGTTTTTCTTTTAAAGACTCTGGATCAGTGATTTTCTGTGTTTTGTGTACTTGCATCTTTTATAAACCAATGCATCCAACAGATTTACAAAATCAGTGGACTTGTGCTTGCTGTCATCTTCACACATTTAATTTCTATACATACCTTCCTTAGAGAGGATTTCGGTGTTGTTTCTACACCTCATTGATTTAAATGCTGACATCTCACTGACAACATTAGAGACAGTGCAGGAGAATGTGGTGTCTCCATCTTGTGGTCTGATAGTGTGTTGCAGCTTAGGGCCTCTATAGCTTTGGTTTCCTACAGTCCAGATGTAGGTGATGTTGCTCTGAGAAGCTGCTCTGCAGGCCAGATAAACTGTACAGAATCCATTTAGGTCGGGCTCACTGATGTTGGAAAACAGGTCGGGCTGCTTAGATATTGGTTCTGATGTGAGAATAGAGGGAGAAGGAGAGTGACACTGAAATAATCTGACTAATCACAGTTCATTTATACTTTAACAACAGGGGCAATGACTTTTTCACATAGAGCTAGGTTGGTTTGGAAAGCCTTTCTCCTTTGATAAATGGGTCATCATTTAGAAACTGCTTTTTGTATTTCTTCAGGATGTCTTTGTCTGATATTAAAGTTCACCTGATGATCTGAAACGTTTTAAGTGTTTTAAACAAAATGAGAATCTACGTACAATGTAAATAGTTAAACATACAGTAAACCCTTAAATGAGAAAGGTGTTCTAAAACCTTTGACGAGTAGTTTATATATGTATTCATTTATCCTTCGTATACGACACATCTGCTTCATCCTTGTTAAATTGATGACATCACATCAAGTCTCCCATTCATAGCCAAAGAATTTGTAAAAAGGGATCATTATTATTATAGATTATCATGAAATTAAATACATTTTTAATCAACACATCATGTCATAAAAGACATTAAAGAATACAAAGTATCAATAAAATAAAATTGTTGTTTTCATCTGTAGCCGTTTCTATCAAAGTAAAGAATGAATTTGGTATTACAAACAACCACCTGTTCAACTCAGTTTGGTCACTGGAGATGGTAGGAATTAAGCCAAGCTCTTGTACTTTATATGTTCTACATGTATAGAACAGGATATCAATAAATCTGTTCTTTAAGAATTCTACACACATTTTCATTCCCACAAAAGTTGTTCTCTATTGTTATTATTTAAACCACCATATTATTAAAACCATTAAAAAAATATATAAAATGAAAAAAAAAAAAAAAACATCATCTTACCATGAACTTGCAGAGTGATGATGACTGTAGGTCTTTGTTGGTCTTTGGTTTCTGAGGTAAAACTGAAATCACCAGAATCTTGAAGGGTCAGTTCTCTCACTGTTAAACTAAAGTCCACATTATTGAACTTCACTCTGCCCTGAAATGAATTGTTTGGAATAACACCTTTTTCATCTGCCACTGCTAAGTTTTTATATTTCCATGATGCTCTGCTGACTTCTTCTGTTGATAAATTGGATGAAAGCTCCACAGAGTCTCCAACTTTTCTATGAATAACTTGTTTATCTCCAGAAGCCTCCACATCTGAAACAAAAAACAAACACGTAATATATTATTTAAACTGAGTGAGACGTTTAGATTTCTTTTACACAAAGTAAAGGTTTACACCTTTTTTAAAATGTTCAAAAGCAATTCTTCAGCCAAACCATTTGCACAATCAGCTAGAAGTGCTCAAGCTTTAAACACCTGCACTTGCTGAGGAATCACAGACTACAAGACTGGTCAAATCAACTAAATCCAGCTAAACGCATCAAACTCGCAAATTTGGACTTTTTCTGTTCCACTCCCCCATAAACGTTTGGAACATTTCTTTTTTCATGTGAGGATGTTAGTGTGACTTTCTATGTTGGTTAAAATCTGAAAATGTTAATATTTCAATTTTAACAGCCAACAATATAAGTTAGTTAGTTATAAGTTAGTTAGTTTATAAACTGAGTTTATAAATAATAATAATAATGTGGAATTTATGCATGTTTATTTTAACTGAAAAGTATTTAAATCAGAAATTACAATTTTGAAAATAAGCTCAAACTAAACTACTACTAAACCACTTTAAAGAATCATGTAGCAATACAAAAAGAAAAACAAAAGAATTAGTTTGTATTATCCACTGTTGTTTATGTTTATAATATTGTATAGTTACAAATAACATTTCAACACAAAGAAAAAACATGGCTCACTGCTGATCTCATGTCCCAGCATCTTTCATTGGGTGTCAGCAATAAGCGTTTGCAGTTGGGTTGGCAATCATTTCACATTACCTGACTGAGTCCAGATACAGCAAAAAAAATTCGAACATATTGACTACAACTGAAGTCCGGTCGGGTCGGTTCCCCTCACACACTCGCAGACTCTAGTCTTTACCTCCTCTAGCTTTGACATATTATTTAGCCACAACTAGTGCAGACTGATGCAGATTTTCCCCGACTGGAAATTGGGGGTAAAATCAGGCAAAAATATGAGTAGTACAGCCCAGCTTAAGGACTTGTACTTAACATGCAGAAAACCACCAATTGTTTCATATAAAGATGCGTGTAACAACACATAAACTCCAAGATTACAAGTTCTATTGTGGACCTTTGCTGCTCATTTTCATGTACTGTGTGATCTAATAAAACAAGAAGACAGCAAACAGAGGTACAAAGTAAGCACCAGTTAGGTAGAGAAGCTATCTAGGGAGCTTCACTGAAGTTGATGAGATTGTCAAATCATCAGTTTATGGCTTTGAGCACATATATTTTACAAGCCTTTATGACCAGTTCCAAAGGGTTAAAATATTAACTTATGTGGAAATAGTTTAAACATTAGTTCAGATCCTCATCAAAATACAAAGAAGGCTCAGGTTTTCATTCTGGAAAATAAAGTAAATAAATAATGACCCAGAAACATGTGAGTTTTATCATTAAAGTTTGTCTGGAAGACACTTAGCATATAAATTTGGCATGTTAGTCAAGTGACATTATTTTCCCAACATCCCATAAGTCCAGCTGAAGATGCCGTCCATTTCACCCCTTTGCCGTTTTCTACTAAGTTTTGGTCTTTTTCATGCCTGACTTTTTCAGGTACAAATATTAACCATTTGCTGATTGTACATACTGAACGTTTCAATTCTTACACACTTTGACATCCAGTTAAATAAACTTGTTTTCTATGATCTATTTATATTGCACAGTACGGAATTGTGGTTTTGTGACTCAAACTATTTGCATATTTCTCCAAAAGACTGTCATACTGTATTTATGTTGATTTGATCATAATCTGTCATATTTGGTAAAGTCAACTGCCTGAAATGAGGATCAGGAAATAGTTCAGGAAATAGGGTGAAATATAAAATCTAAAGATAATAATATATAATACATGGCACTTTAAGCATTTTTGACTATTTATCTAAATCTTTTATCAAAATACTTACAATAAAGACAATAAAACTTAGTTATACAAGAATCTGTTGGACTCGTTGCTGGGGAACGATCAGCAACATTGAGACACCGGCTGAACTGCTCTGGGTTTTCCACCTGAGGCAGCTCTTCTGGTATCTTGTTAAAAATACTGTATGTATAAGCATATGCTGACACTTGTTTAAATAACACCTTGATTGACAACGACAACATTAGATTTGAACTGTTTAGTCCTAACAAGATAAACGCAGGAGCTCCAACGTAGCAAAGAATTATTGCCAAACTTTTGGCATTTGGGCTCAAATTGTCATCTTCATTGATCTCGTTCACAGAATAAAGAAGAGCTCTAGAGGTATACTCAGTGCTATCTTTGTACCATGATAGTTCTGGTTTTATTTCTTTACACGAGACTTACAATTAGACTGATGTAGCCAAACAAACAAACAATGATATACCACAACATATGTTGAGATTAAATGTATTTCAGCTGTGTAAACTTGGTAAATGACTGGGGTTGAATGGCATAAAATGCATGTATCCACGTTACTGTGATTGAGCACAGAAATGCATTTTTGTAAAACAAATTTCACAGCTCCTTATATATATTTAAGGAGTATATCAGCGCTTTGAGTGCCTTGTTGCTGAAAAGCGCTATATAAATAAACTTGACTTGCTTTAGTTTTAATAGTGGCCATTTGCATTGAGTACCTGTTGAAGAGTGATCTGATGAAATGAATTTACTGCGGGGTTAACAAAAGTTACATTTGCACCGTGTTTTAGCTCTGCCACAGTTGACTGGCTATCACAATGTCAGTGATACAGTTAGCTCAGGGGAATTTAACAAGGATATAGCAGGTGATATCTGTGTTGTTCAGGATGATAAAATAGCAGAATGTTTTTAAAAAGGTAGTGAGGCTTATAACCAACTTTTTTTTCTGGGCAACTATGGTTTCCCCTGACCAAGAGAAACTCCCACTGTTTTGTAACAGAAGGACTTCACATTCAAAAAGAATGAACCAAAAGATACTTTTTTATCAAATCATCAAGAACTTCAAGGAAAGCTGTTCAGCTGCTATGGAGAAAGCTTTAGGGTGCCTAAGAAAGTTCAACAAGATCCATGCTAATCTCCTAAAGAGGATCCAGCTAAGGGTTTGGGTTGCCACCAGTATAGAGCTTACTGGCTGAAGAGAATTGTGAGTGTTTCTGCAAGAACAGTGAGGTGGATGATTTTAGACGCTGGCCTGGTGTCAAGAAGGGCAGATAAAAGGCAAAGTTATAGATTATTCTCTCCAATCAATCTCCCTTAAAACAAATTGGGTCATCTGGATTAAAGTACCCATAGGTCATTCTGGTGCCAGGTTGGGCTCACCCACAATTTTGCCTGAATAAGCTGGCACAAATAAAGAGTGAGATTAAACCCCATCTAAGAACAAACTTGCCTAATGATCCAGGGGGTACTTGTTAATGAACGAAGCAGTTTCCAGCAAGATGGAGCAAAATTTGAACCTGAAGAGCCAAAGAACAAGTAAGGAACTTCAATTTAGTTTATCTGTCCACTTTGTTGAAAAAAAATCATCTCATCTTAAATGTTGAAAACACAGAACAAATGAACAAAACACAGAAGATGGTTGTAGATTTCAGAGACAAACTGGAATATGTCAAACAGTATTCCCACTATGGGAGAATAAGTGGAGGTGGTGGAGGAGTATAAATGTCCCGGTGTTCACCGAGACAACAGACTGGAGTGGAGACCCATCAGTGAACAGTGAAGCTGTATACAAGAAGGGACACAGGCTCCATAAGAAGTGCAGAATACTAAGGTCTTCCAGTGTTTGCAGCAAAGTAAAAAAACTCAACAAGCTCATGAAGAAGGCAGGTTCTGTTCTGGGGACACCTTTAGAACCTCTGGAGATTATTGTACAAATACGGATACTTCATAAAACAAAGAACATAACAGAGAACGCTGACCATCCTCTTCACAACAGAGCTATACAACATGCAAGATTCTGTATGTACCTTTGCATGGATCATTATATTGTATATTTCATTATAAATAAATGTTCAAAGTTTAAAGGATTTCTGACAATTAGCTAAAACAACATTAGTACATGTCACTAATATTGGTTCCCACTAACAGGTCACTGATAACTAGTTATTAATGATGCAACTAAACTAAAAACATGTAACAAAAATCCTGCCTGAGTTACAGTAATAAATGGACAGTCTTTCATCTTACTTCCAACGTACTCTAAAAAAGTTATCAACATAAAGAGGAGAAATAGAAATAAAGTTCTTAGCTAATTATTGTATCTGCTGGTAGTTTAGGTCCGTAAACAAACTGCCACCACTTGGTAGCTTATTTTTTCTCATATTGCTGATATTGAGTTTGTTGATGTTTATTGGTGCTTCCTGTTACAAAGTAACTTGTCTTGACATTCAACGTTCATTTAAACTTAAACGAGAAGAATGCAAATAAAAAGAAGTAAATATTTATGAGATTAGCCACTCCAGTGATAATAAAATGAAATGCCAGACCAAGCCTTTTTAAAAGCGTGTCTGTGGTTATGTGTCTAATCAGTATGTTACCCATATCGGAAGGACTTCTGCTTTGAGAAGGATCAAATTTATGTCTGTTTTGCCTGGTCTGCTCTGTGACTCTGGTACTGCAAACAGAAACAGGGCTGCGAAAAAAAAAAGAAACAGGGCTGAGCACCGTGGACTGCAGGTATGATATAGGTGTACAGCATCACAGGAAAAAAAATAATACTAACCTAAAGATTTAACAGAAGAAAGATGTCATCTATAATGTATACCATTCGCCATATTTAGAGTTCACTTTTTGCCTTCTGGTTTATATTTGCAGGAACCTCTCCAGCTACAAGTAGGAAGTGTCATCAAATCCTTTAAAAGACTGAGTATGAACAAAAGCAGTGAGGGGTGAATGAAACTGATCAGCATGTATGTGGCAGGGTGCCGACGGGAACAAGGGGGATGACTGGCAAACGCAGGTGGAATGAATGACCTGATTATGGTGGCAGTGGCTGAGAGCAGCAACCAAAACAAAACAGAAATACAAAGAACTAAAACCCTTACAAATAAATTGCACTTAGTCAAAAGCAGTATATATTCTTTTGCACTTATTGCATATTTATATCTGATCAAATTACTTTCACAGTACAGTGGAAGCTTCTTTAGTGAATGTATAACTAGATTACTTTCAAGTAAAACATGCAGAGAAAAGCATGTTATTCAATCGTTTTGGAAATAGCAGTTAACCTGGTGATTTAGCATATTAATTAGCCAACCTCACTGGGTTTTCCAACTTGAAACTGGAACACCATTCAGTTGGGCTAGAAATCTCTCTTGGATCTAAGGTGCAACATCAGATGTAAAAAGCACACTCCACCATTTGTTTCTGACTCACAGCCATCTGCTTTGTTTTGCACAGGGAAACCTCAAAACTTTGACCTCTACCATCAGTTTGCTTAAGCCAACCATCTAATTTGGCTTATGATACTTAGTGGCCCTAAATGGAGATAAATTAGTATAAAAAAATTCACAAAGCGTGGAACAAGATCTGTATGCGTACAATAAGATCCACAAGCGTTCAAGGATATGGTGGGGGACATTGTCTTGCAGGTAAAAATCTGGGGCTATATAATACAGGTATGAAGCTCACACCAGAAGCTCAGAGTACACACCTGACATAGAAAGTGGTGTATCATTCATAAGTGTGTATTCCTCTAAGACAGGCATAACGCCCACCAATGTGTGGACTCTGTCCCATGATGGAGGCTAAAGCGCTGACACAAAATGGCGCTGCTGCTTTCGTTAGTTCTTAGAGAGTTGTTATTGAAACAGAAAAAGAAGAACCTACCCATTTAAAAATTAACATTTTTAGAATCTAGTAACATTAATGTAAGTGCATGTTTTTTATACAGTGGTTTTTGGGCTACTGTGTCAAATCAAAAATATGGAACTGCTTGTGCAGTGTGAATAGTTTAAATTTGTGAAACTCTTTACACGTTTGTGAATGTTGAGGTACGCATTTAAGCATTGTGTCATACACATTTGTGAATTATGTTGCACACCTACAAATCTTGTTATATGCTTTGTGAATCTTTTTAAGACTAATGTAGCCCCATACCCTACATTGTTAATTAATTTGGACTGGCCGTCTGTGCTAAAAATCTTCTTAGTACTACTAAAGGCTGCCCAAGTACAATAGTTGGTGTTTGAACCACAGTTTAAAAACAATGTTTTATCCATTGGTGAAAGAACCCCCTACTCCAGTTTACAAAATAAATATGTAACTTTTACCCCAAGTAGGTTTTAAACAAGTTATTTTTTACTTTTCTCATTAGATTTTTATTTTTTTACTAGGTACAAATCCCCAAATTATTCATACCTCTGCCAGATTTAGATTAAAATAGTTTTCATTCAAATAAGAAGATTGTTTTTGAAAGGAAATGAGACAGCCAATTCTCCAAACTAAATAAAATATTGTAAAAAGATATATATTTTTTTGTTTTAATTTACATTTTATTAAAAATGTCATGCTAAAATGTTTAGGCCCTTCTCCAAAAACCTATGTAAAAATCTATTACTACTACAGCCCATCAATCCCTTTTTCTACCTCTGGTTATTTGGCTAATATATATTTTTTCAGTGTCATAATGCTGTATTTTGTGGTGGACCAGAGGCAGACAAGTACGGAGAGAGCAGAGTAGGATCAGTGAGAGAACTCCTAATTTAATTCTCAGCACTTACTTACAGGCAAGTGCAGTGCAACAAACTGTCCAGATACAGCTGTTGAAAACAGGACCCAAATAAGGGTAAATCCAAAGCTCCAACAAGACATGGAAGACGTAGCCCAAAGGACATATCATGAGGACATGGAAGAGACGTAACAACACAGCATGGAACAAAGGACGAAGGCAAACTTAAATACAGACAAAGGTGGACATGAAACAATAGGGCAGGTAATCAGAGGAACAGGGAACAGGTGAGACAAGGAGGCAGGGAAGCAGAGAGAGCAGGTGAACCAGATAGGGACAAATGAGGACATGGAGGAGCTAGATGAAGAACAAAACTGTAAACACACCCAGGGACCAGAACACGGGGGGAACAGATCTATAAATAATAATACAAACACAGTCAACAGAAGAGAACCTAGGAAACAGAACCCAGAAACGAGGACTTAAGGACTAACCAAACAGTAACAGAAAAAACACCTGACTAAACGCAACTAATTACAGAATCAAAACCACATACAATAAACTGAACATAACATAAAAATAAGACACCAGAACGGGAACTCAAAGACACTGTGACATTCACATAAAAAGCTCTTATTGGCATGGATGAAATTATTTGAAGATGTAATCAGTTAAATTTAATTTTTAAAAATGCATCTCAACAAAATAGAATTCTATTGAAATATAATTCAGTTCAAAAGGACAAACTCATATCGTATAGATTAATAAACACAGAGTGATACATTTTAAGCATGTGTTCATGTTAATTTTGATGAATAGGGTTCACAGCTAATGAAAACCTGAAATTCAGTTGCTCTGAATATGATGTAAAAAATATAATTTTAAACTGAAATGTTGGACTACTGCACTGAGCAACAGTCAAGTTGTTTTTTTCTTCAGTGAGATGCTTCTCACATTGCCTTGGGTTCAAAGTCACTCACAATAAAAAAAAATGTATTTATAAAGCACATTTCATGCACAATGGAACACAATGTGCTTTCTATCAAAACACAAAAACATCAATAAAAGTACAAATGTAGAAACCAACATTTGTTTCTTACATAAAAAGTGATAAAATGAGCTAATATACTTTTGCAAGATTCAAACAAACATAATTACATATTCATCCAAACAAGACAGTAATACAAGATTTCTTTCAACAATTAGATCAGCATATGTTTAAATCTTAATCACTGGTTTGGGAGAAAAGGAACGGTTTTTATTTACTTTTGAAAACATTTAAACATGGGGCCTCTCTCAGATCTATGGGGAATGTATTCTATTTCATCAGCTCACAAACACAAAAGGCAGCTTCCCCTGATTTGGACAAAGTATTGATCTAACTAAATTACTCTAACCTATGGATCTGAGTAACCTTATAGGTGAATACTAAATTAGCATATCTCTTATATACTGAGGAGCAAGGCCATATAATGCTTGGAGACAAGTAATAGGATTTTAAAATGGATTCTGCCTCTAAGAATACCTGTTACTGCCTTTTGTGTTAACTGTAGTCTATGTATTGTAGATTTTGGGAGGGAAGTGAAGAGACAATTACATTAATCCAGCCTACTTGTGACAAATACATGGTTATGTTTTTCAGAGTCATTCTTTCACAAGAATCTTTAAAATCTACAAAAACTTCATTTTATACTCTTCAAATGATAAAAGACAGATTTAGTAATATAGTTAATATAGATTTTGAAATTTAGATCACTGTCGTTTTTGCATTTAACTGACAGCAAACTGAGATAGGCTTTAATTTTGTACCACTGAGGTTTTGCACCAGAGAGAATTCGTTCTGTTTGTCTTTATTCAAATGTAAGAAATTGTCCGACATCCATGTATTGATATTTGTAATACACCAAATAAGGGCGTGTAGGATGGATTTAAGTCAGAGTTGTATGTAAGTTATCTTTATAATTTTAATTTATTTAGTATTTCTCAGTAATATGTGCCAGGATGGGTATATAAAGATTTAATAGTAATGATCCGAGAATTGACCCCTGAGGTTCCCCATACAAAACTTAAACTTCTTCTTAAACTTCCTCTTTAATAAGTTCCAAACCAGTAATGGACTGAAAACCCAACCCATGTTTGTAACCTACTCAATAAAATGTCATGGTCAGTTGTGTCGAATGGAGCCCATGTTCTGGATACATCTGTGTGTGGTGCCCCTTGAAGCACTGAATTCAGCCCCAGTCCAAGCATTGCAAATCTCCCCCTAACGATTAAAAGGGATTTGTTTCAAAAATCCCAGTTGCGTGGTTATTAAAAGATTCCCCTTGAACCTTAATCAAGCACACTTCCTTCTTCCACTCAACGTTCCATTAACACACTTGGATAACGCACTGTGAACAGCCAGCTTCTTTAGCAATGACGTTTTATGACTTGCCTTCATAGTGGAGGGTGGACTTCTAGTAAACTGTCAAATTATCAGTTTTCCCTATGATTGTCAGAGTGTTCGTTTACTTGTCTATGCAATACTAAAATTTTCTAAGAAAGTGAATTTTGGGTTTTCATTAGCTTCAAGCTATAATTAATTTTAACAGTAGTAAGCGTATATATACCTCTGTGTGTGGTGAATTTATATGGATTTGACTTTTTGAACCGAATAACAGAAATAAAATAATGTTTTGGTTATAGTCTCGCCTCTCGACATACACCTATAATACATCCGCGCATTTGCATGGTTTTGTTCGCCAACAGCGTAAAAACTCAACTTGAAGAATGAAGAAGAAAGAATCCATTGAAGTTCGATTAGCAGCTTCTAGTTTTAAACAAATCCATTTGCAAGTCTTAGTAATGGTCTACGTTGCATAATTTCCTTGGAAAAAGTAGAAGACCGCAAACTCTGCCCTCAGTGGAAAGGGTAACGGGAAAGTCTGTATCTCTTATCACTTTCGGTGCTGCTTTTGGTGAAGAGCATACAGGAAATGCCTCTATTTCTGCTCTCTCTGTCTTATGTGTTTGTTTTTTTTTAAACACAAGATGCAATAAGGATTGAACTGCCACAAATAAAAGTAAATATGCAAACATATGTGAGCACCCTGCAATGTTTGATGTCAGACCTATCCCTAAGCTGCAAAAGTTTTCATGCATATGTTGCAGGAAATCTGCCAACAGAGCATACAGAAAAATGCAAAACACAATGGTTTAAATAGAACCACAAGATGTACTAGAACATAACTACAAATACAGACAAGGAGAATGATTCCCAATAACCGCTGATGACGTGAAACAAGTTTTTTCTCTGGATGTTTCAATTCCCAAATTATTATGTAACTTCAGTTTAAAAAGATGGCATGACTTCATATTGTAACAGAGCTTTCTTAATGAGAACAATTTGAAAAACCAATGATGAAAAAAAGCACTTATCAAAAAATAAAAAGATCTATGACGAAACACCTGATTTTCTAAGAAGGCATACAAATATCCAGTTCCAAGGAACTCTTGTCCAATTCTTTGTCAAAGTTACAACAACAATATACCAGGAGGTCAAATGTCATTACCAGTAAAAACGAAAGACATCTGAGCACATACCATGTAGGAAGACCCCAAGAAGTAGTCCGACGATGTATGTGAAGAGGCAGCTGAGGCGACCACCAACCATCTCTGTGGGGAGAGGAGCAGCGTCTGTTTCCTCTGCTGCTCTCTGCACATTGAGAAGTCAGCACAGGAAAAAAAAAAGAACAGAAGGAGGGGGTGGAGGGTGGAGGAGGTTTTAGTAAATGTAGAACAAGAAGCAGGGTGCAAAAAAACAAAACAAAAAAAAAAAAACACACCAATGAGTGTTTCACAACATGTCTGCAAGCACTGAGGAATTAAAGTTAAATAGATATTTTTATTTTATTTTAATATAGTGCTGTGAAAAAGCATTTGCCCCATACACATTTCTTTAGTTTTTCCTATTTTTCACACCTAAGTTTATCCGTTCATCAATGAAATCTTTAAAGATAACCTGAGTAAATGCATAATGATAATTTTATCTATTCAGAAAAAAATAAGGGTCAATTGCCATCAAAAATGTCCAATACCTGGTAATATACATCGCTCTGGAGGAAGCATCCAGACTTTGACAGGCCACTCCAAGACATTTAATTTGTTTGTTTGTTTAGAAATGTTAAGGAAGACTTGTTGGCGTGCTTCAGATCATCATCCTGTTGCGTAACCCATGTGGCGAGAGCCTGAGCTCATTATACTACCGCCACCATGTTTGACTGCATGTATGGTGTTTGTTTTCTGAAATGCCATGTTTCGTCCCATCAGTTCATAAAATATTCTACCAAAAAGTCTTGGGGATCATCAAGATGCTGTTTGGGGAATGAGGCTTTGTGTTTTTTGTTTTTTATCAGCAGGGTTTTGACCTCAGAACTCTGTCATGGAGGCCAATTTTTCCCAGTTTTTTTGTTGTTGATAATGAATGTTGGTTATTGGAAGGTCCTCAAATTATGAGCATTATTGAATCATAAACACTGAGCTTCACTGAGGCATCTGAGGTCTGCAGTGCGTTAGATGTTGTTCTTGGTTCCTTTGTGCCCTCTTGGATGAGTCTTCATTGCACTTTTGGAGTGATTCTAGTTGGTCAGCCAATCCTAGTAAGGTTCACGACTGTTTCCATGTTTGTCCCATTCATGGCTACTGGCTCTCACTGCCGTTTTCTGGAGTCCCAAAGCCTTAGAAATGACTCTTTGTTAAGATTGGGCATGGTGTGTTTTTGAGATATTTTCAGATGTTTTAGCCTACTTCATATTGCCAGAGAGGTTCTAATTAAGTTATTTCTTGATTCTAACAGTCAGGGAGTAATCAGGTCTGGGTGTGACTAGTGAAAAACAACCAAAAAATGTGGTTAATCAAGCAGGGCCCTGTTGGCTTGGAAAGATCTTTTTCCCTCAATAAATACAATAATTTGAAAAGTGTGAGATGAAAGTAGAGACAGAAGAAACATGTAAGTGGACAAAAGCTTTTTCACTGCACTCTATTTTGCAGTTAAGTGAAATTAGTAATTTCTAAAGCATTTTTTCAAGTGAAAAAAAAATAGGGACTATAAGTTCACAACAGGTGTGACCACTAGCCTATCAAACTTTGTAAAGATAAACTTACATCTAGCTAAGCACTGAGCCAACTCAGCAGCGCAAACAGATATAATTCAGTAAGATATGAATATCTCAGATAAGAGTTTATATCAACAACCACACAGAAACTAGATCACATCCTGTCATCAGTTATTGAAGGGGGAGAAACTGATGTGATAATACCTCAGACTGATAAACTATGCATGCCTCATTTAGCTAGCTTGGTCATAAGTGCAAGGCTAGAGCGGAGACGGACCTTTATTTACACAACCGAGAAAGTTTCAAGACAGAAAGTTAATATGATAAAGTTTTCTACACTGCATGCCCATTTGCTTGGCAGAAAGCATTACTCTGGCACTGGTTGTTATTTCTTGTCCAAACTATCATTGATTCTTGAACCTGAAAGTTTAATAAATGACAC
Organism: Characodon lateralis; assembly: GCA_036250325.1. Taxonomy (NCBI): domain Eukaryota; kingdom Metazoa; phylum Chordata; class Actinopteri; order Cyprinodontiformes; family Goodeidae; genus Characodon; species Characodon lateralis. The sequence continues at coordinate 14,400 of JAHUTJ010067475.1, forward strand.
TGAATGAGAGTGTCTTAGGTGTTTGCTATTACGAAACAAGCTTGAGAGGGAGAGAGGCTCTCAACCTTTGAGATAAACTCAGAAGCTTCCGGTTTCAGAGGACATATGGTTTGCCAAAGCATTTCGCAATGCTGCCGTTAGTTTTAAACAGTCAGGACACAGCAAACATTGTGCTGCACATTTCTTCTAATCCACAGTTTTTTTGAGTAAATTTTTTAAACTGCTGGGTTAAACATTTTACATATGCATGAGTCAAACATGGCAGGAATCAGGCTTTTGTTTATTTAACACAAATGGGTATGCTTATGAGTTTGACCTAAAAAAGTTCAAAAGAGTTCAATTTTAAGCTAAAATGGCTTAAAGTGAAAAAGTTTAATTGTAAGAGTACCAGAGAGTGGGTTGAAAAGAATAACCTATGACCTAGATTACCAAACAAGTATTATATGGGCTAAAATAAATAATTTATATTTAAAAAAGCAACATAAATTGGATTCAAAAAATAAAGACAGCTACCTCCTATTGTCTCGTAAGACTATTGTTCACAAACTGTTGTGTTTGGATAACAAATTTCTAGTCTATAGCCATTGACTTTATGAGAAAGACTTTATGAAGACCAATGTTATCCTAAACACAGCACAATGACTGATTATTTTACTAGGTTACCATTTCTTATATAATCCTGTGGAAGAGGTTCAGTGAAGTCTGATCAGGTCATTGTTCAGTTCAAAATGGCAGTCTGGGAGGAATGATAACCCACTGAGTCACAATGTTTGACCAAATGTAAGCTACGTTTGGTTAAAACTACTCTACTTCTCTTCCAACAGCCAGTTGTAAAGTTTGTAGAGCCAGTATTAATTTATTTTAAGCAGTCTTTTAATGAAAATTCTTAGTCTTTTAATGCTATTTTTGATGTAGTCACTATTTAGTCATCTCCAGTGAAGTAGTCAAGGTTTAGTTGACTAACTTTACTGAATAGAAATGTATGTAGGAATGCAATTTCAGGCCTGTTACATCTTTAAGGAGACTTTTTTTTCTATTTTTTTTATTTTTTACACAGGTGACATTTTTATTTCAGGATGGAATGAAATTAAAGTGACACAGATTTCTTTTGATATTTAGAACAACTTTTATTTAATGTCCTTTTACAGTTCAAAAACTCTAAATCCTAAAATGACTTTTGTTTTAAAAAAATATAGAAAAAAATCTGTCACTTAATATTTATCATTTACAAACTGAAATGATCAAATGTTAAAAAGAATATACACACGTGGACAAAATTGTTGGTACCCCTTGGTTAATGAAAGAAAAACCCACAATGGTCACAGAAATAACTTGAATCTGACAAAGGTAATAATGAATAAAAATTCTATGAAAATGAACAAATGAAAGTCAGACATTGCTTTTCAAACATG